>ML410209.1:123390-135598 GCA_005239525.1 Nicotiana knightiana
TGCTTGTGCCTTTCTATCATCTTTCTTAGTATCTTCTTGATGTTTTTGTTAGCGGCCTCTACGGCTCCATTCATCTGAGGTCTGTATGCTGTGGAATTCTTGTGTTTGATCTTGAAAGTTTAACACATAGCTTTCATCAAGTCACTGTTGAGATTAGAACCATTATCGGTGATGATTGACTCTGGAACTCTGAACCGACAAACAATGCGGTCGCGGACAAAGTCGGCCACAACTTTCTTGGTAACTGCTTTGTAGGAAGCTGCTTCGAACCATTTAGTGAAGTAATCAATGGCGGCCAAAATAAACCTGTGGCCATTGGAAGCAGCCGGCTCAATTGGTCCAATAACGTCCATACCCCAGGTGGCGAACGGCCATGGTGAGCTTGTTGCATTGAGATCACCTGGAGGCACCTTTATCATATCCCCATGTATCTGGCAGCGGTGGCACTTCCGAACATACTGGATGTAGTCCGTTTCCATAGTCATCCAAAAGTAACCTGCTTGGAGTATTTTCTTTGCTAAAACAAAACCGTTCATATGTGAGCCACATGTCCCTGCATGAATTTCTTCCAGCAACTTTGATGCTTCCTTTGTGTCAACACAGCTTAATAACCCCAAATCAGGAGTCCTCCTATATTGGATTCCTCCGCTGTGGAAAAAATTGTTGGACAATCTCCGAAGTGTGCGTTTCTGAGTGGAATTTGCAAGCTCGGGGTATTCTCTTTTTGCCAAGTACCTATCAATGTCATGAAACCAAGGATTTGTTCTTCTTCGATATGGGCACAGTAAGCTAGCTGATTATGGATTTTTATGGGAATAGGGTCGATGAAATTCTTGTCCGGATGCTAGATCATTGAGGACAAAGTAGCTAATGCGTCAGCGAACTCATTCTGGATTCTGGGGACGTGCCGGAACTCCATCTTTGTGAACCTCTTTCTTAATTCCTGTACGTGGTGCAGATATGCCACTATCTTGGCATTCTTTGTTGCCCATCTCCTTTCACCTGATGTACCAATAAGTTTGAATCACCAATCACTAACAACTCCTGGACGTTCATGTCAATGGCCATGTTGAGCCCCAAGATGCAGGCTTCGTATTCGGCCATATTGTTGGTGCAAGGGAACCTGAGTTTGGCGGATATCGGATAATGCTGACCGGTCTCTGATACTAGTACTGCTCCAATACCGGCTCCTTTG
Source organism: Nicotiana knightiana (assembly GCA_005239525.1). Taxonomy (NCBI): domain Eukaryota; kingdom Viridiplantae; phylum Streptophyta; class Magnoliopsida; order Solanales; family Solanaceae; genus Nicotiana; species Nicotiana knightiana. Next base: position 124,586 of record ML410209.1, read on the forward strand.
AACTTTGCTTCTCCATCAAAGAACATCCTCCAATCCTCCAACCATCATAGGATTCTGCAATATCTTCTCCTACGAATGATACCTCCTCATCAGGAAAATATGTTTTCAGGGGTTTGTATCCTCCGTCTACAGGGTTTTTCAGCATGATGGTCCACCAGAGCTTGTTCTTTAACTGCCTTCTAAGTCATGTAAACAATGTCAAATTCACTCAGCAGGATCTGCCACATGGTTAGCTTGCTAGTGGGCATGGACTTCTGAAAGATATACTTCAATGGATCCATCCTTGATATGAGATATGTTGTGTAGGCACATAAGTAGTGCCTCAGCTTTTGGGTGACCCAAGTTAGAGCACAAAAGGTACGCTCTAATAGAGAATACCGGGCCTCATATGGAGTGAAATTCTCGGTGAGGTAATAAATAGCTTGTTCCTTCCTTCCTGTTTCATCATGCTGCCCTAGAATGCAGCCGAAAGCTCCATCTAATACTACAAGGTAGAGTAACAGAGGTATACCTGGCTCAGGCGGTACCAAGACTGGCGGTGTTGACAAATATTCCTTGATTTTGTCGAAAGCCTTTTGACAATCATCGGTCCATTTGGTCGCATCGTCCTTCTTCAACATCTTAAAGATTGGCTCACAGATGACTGTAGACTGTGCTATAAACTGGCTGATGTAATTAAGCCTACCCAAGAAACTCATCACATCTTTCTTGTTCCTTGGTGGTGGTAACTCTTGAATGGCTTTGACCTTGGACGGATCCAATTCTATTCCTCGGCGGCTTACAATAAATCCCAGCAACTTCCCAGCAGGAACCCCGAATGCACACTTTCGAGGGTTCAGTTTTAGATTGTATTTTCGCAACCTATTGAAGAACTTCCCCAAATTCTCCATGTGATCAGCAACTTTCTTTGATTTGATAATGACATCATCTACGTACACCTCGATCTCTTTGTGAATCATGTCATGGAATATGGTGGTCATGGCCCTCATGTAGGTGGCCCCTGCATTCTTTAGGCCGAACGACATCATCTTGTAACAATACACCTCCCATGGCGTAATGAATGCCGTCTTCTCAGCATCTTCCTCATCCATCCAAATCTGGTGATAACCAGCAAAGCAATCCACAAAGGACTGCAATTCATGCTTGGCGCAGTTGTCAATCAGAATGTGTATATTTGGCAAGGGGAAGATGTCTTTCAGACTGGCCCGGTTGAGATCCCGGTAGTCGACGCAGACTCTGACCTTCCCGTCTTTCTTCGGCACAGGTATAATGTTAGCCAACCATGTCGGATACTCCACTACCCGGAGAACTTTGGCGTTGATCTGCTTGGTAACCTCTTCTTTGATTTTCAAACTCATGTCGGTTTTGAACTTTCTGAGCTTTTGTTTCACTGGTGGACACGTTGGGTTGGTCGGTAGTTTGTGAGCCACAATAGACGTACTTAGACCAGTCATGTCATCGTACGACCATGCAAATACGTCCTCATATTCTCTTAGAAAATCTGTGTATTGTTTCTTTTCTGATGGTGACAAATGAATGCTAATACGAGTTTCCTTGACGTTTTCTGAATCTCCCAGGTTGATAACTTCGGTCTCATCCAGGTTGGACTTAGGTCTGTTCTCAAAGTTCTCAACTTCTTTGACAATCTCGCCAGGTATGTCGTCTTCATCTGAATCAATGTCCATTTGCTGCGTTGTCTCATTGCATGTCACAATCATTGGTTCATCAAGACAAGTAGTAGTAATGATGTATAAATAAATTAATGAGAGAAAACAATAGCAATAAATATCAGATTCGTAAGAGAAATTTAGAAGATGCTTGATAGATTGAATAACTATTTTGAACATTGAAGATCTTTATTGCAGAAATTAAAAACAAATGCACGAAAAGGAAAATCATTTAGTAATGCTTATTTTAGCCTTGCTACCCCGAGGCTCGTCGGGCTTTGGTTGTCTTGATAGACCAGTTCTTGAGATATTCCCCCTTGATCACAGTCTATATAGAAGGGCCTTCCTCCCCCCCCCCTCGAGGACAACACAACAATCCATATCATCATTCTGTAGAAACAAGCTCCTCATTGCTACAAGTGCTTCTTCTTCATCTGAACCGTAGATGGTGTCAGCTTGTTTGAAAGTCTTCTCAAGATGAGGTATTGGCTTCTCCAAAGGGTAATAGGGACTGCGCCAAGGTGGCGACCAGTCGTTGAATTCCTGCCAGGTGTACTCATACCCCAGACCAAAAGTGGTGCGATGTTCCTTGAGCTTTATGGGCTTCGTGATCCCTTAGAGGTTTTTACCGAGCCCTTTTCCTGGCTCATATCCTCTCCAGTTCAAGATGCTCTCGATCTTGTTATCCCACCGTTTATCCTTGTCGGTGGCATTAACCCGTTCAATACGGTGGTAAGTTCCTCCGCGTATCTTCCTTTTCCCGTCAATCATCAAAATAGTTTGACGGCTATAAATGGGGTTGCTACCGTCACCATGGATAATCACCTCTTGGTGGTTCCACTCGAATTTTACCGCCTGATGTAGTGTTGATGCTACGAACCCAACAACATGAATCCAGGGTTGTCCCAACAACAGGTTGTAGGATGACGGAACATCTATCACTGGAAATCCACTTCGAACCAAGTTGGTCCCATCTGTAGATATAGACTGATCTCCCCCATGGTGGACCTCCGAGAACCGTCAAAAGCTTTCACATTGATCGCCCCATCCTTTATCTCATGTAGCCCTTTACCCAATTTCTTGAGTGTTATCAACGGACAAATGTTAATACTGGAACCTCCATCGATCAAGATTCTTGTGATGAAATGATCCTCGCACTGCACGGTGATGTGCAGCGCTTTGTTGTGCCCCAATCCTTCAGGTGGTAGCTCATCCTCATGAAAAGTGATTTTATGACTCTCTAGTACCTGGCCTACCATATTGGCCATTTCCCAACTAGTGATGTTGTATGGCACATATGCTTCATTCAACATTTTCAACAAAGCATTTCTGTGTGTTTCGGAATTCTGCAGCAGAGAGAGGATGGATAATTGTGCTGGTGTCTTATTCAGCTGGTCAATGACTGAATACTCCTTAGCCTGTATCTTTCTCCAAAGGTCATCGGGACCTGTTTTGATAAGGGGAGGCCGGTTGGCGGTCTGCTTGCTTGACTCAGCCAGATGCTCAGGGGTGTAGACCCTACCAATTCTCGTCATACCTTGTTCCACGAAAACTTCCTCCAACCTGACCTTGCTTTTCCTTCTTGCCTCGGCTTTGTAGACCCAAGGAATAACGTTTGAATAGAAGGGTGGCGTGGTTGACATTGCCAACAGAATTGGTGCAGCCATCTTTATTTCAAACGGAATGTGTGTTCGGGGTGGCAAGATTGCGACCTCGAATGAAGCTGGTGTATTTGCTGGAGATACAAACTCAACTTCAATCGGTACTGGGGACTTTGCCGGTGAGCTGCTTCAAACTCAAATGGTATAGACATATTCACCTCAGCGGCCTCAAATGACTAAATCTGGACTATGATTGGTTTGAGAGTGATTACAGATTTCTTTGGGTCATCGCCTTCTACGATCAACCCGATTGACCCCTCGGGATCCCAATCATCTTCTATTTCAATCATATGGATACCTCACCCTTATGGTCTGGCAGAGGATTGTCACGAACGTTTGGAGCGGGGTCTTTTGCCACAATAATCTTGTTGTTAATGAGAGCCTGTATTTTGTCCTTCAGAGAACGAAATTCTTCGATGGTGTGTCCCTTCATGCCGGAATGGTATGCACATGATTTATTTGGGTTAACCCACTGAGAAGGATTCTCAGGGGTGGCAGTAGGGATAGGTGTAACATAACCAGCAGCTTTGAGTTTTTCATGTAGCTGGTCAATGGTCTCGGCTATGGCGGTATACTGCTTTGGAGGACGATAATCAAAATTGGGACGAGGCCTAGGGAAGTTTTGACATGCAGGAGGGGATTGGTAATGAGATGGCTGGGAATTATAAGTGTGGCAAACAAGAGCGGGGTGTGGATATTTGGGCGAAGCAAGTTGATATGTGGGTGGTGGAGCTTGGTAGGAAGGTAGTGGAGTTTGGTAATTGGTGGTGGAGCTTGGTAATTTGGTGAGGGTGCTTGGTAATTTGGTGAGGGATGATATGTGAGTGGAGGTGTCGGGTAGGTTTGGTACTTGAGTGGGGACTTGGTTCTTTGAGCAACCATTACGGCTCCCACATCTCTCTTCCTAGACACACCATCGGACTGTAGAGCCTTGTTAGTGGCTTGCAAGGCTTCAAAATTTGTAACCATACCGCTTTTAATACCTTCTTCAATCCGCTCACCCAATTTGATGATGTCATAAAACTTTTGGCCCTCAACCATCATTAACCGTTCATAATACTGCGGGTCCTGAGCCCGGACAAAGAACTTGTTCATCAGTTTTTCCTCTAGAGCAGGTCTGACTTTAGTGGTTTCGGACCTCCAGCGAGTAGCATACTTGCGAAAGGTTTCTGTAGGCTTCTTATTCAAATTTTGAATATAGAACCCATCTGGTGCGTTCTCCGTGTTGAATCTAAACCTGTCCATGAAATCAGATGCCATGCTTCCCCAGTTTGACCATTTCTTGGGGTCTTGGCTGATGTACCAAGACAGTGCATCTCCCTTCAAACTCCTCATGAACAGCTTCATGCGGATACTTTCATCCTTTCCCACGCCGACCAACTTGTCGCAATAAGTCCTCAGATGGACTCTCGGATCACCAGTACCGTCAAACATTTTGAACTTTGGAGGTTTGTATCCCTCGGGCAGTTCGACATCAGGTTGGATACAAAGATCTTCATAATTCAACCCTTCAATCCCTTTGGTCCCTTCAACACCCTGAACTCGGCTGGTCAGTTTCTTAAGCTCTTCGGCCAGGTTCCTGATAAGTAAATCCTTTTCATCAGACTCGGACGCCTGTGAGATAGGCGGAGTGGAATGGGTCCTGGTTTCCACATTGATGTGATTTTTATAGGTGTGGAAATGGTCTTTTGTGGGGTTTTGAGGTTCTGGGATGAGTAGTGGGGTGTTACTTGAGGTGTGGCAAGCATTGTACTGTGCCGGGAGAGTTTGGTTCTTTGGTGGAGTGGTGTGATGGTTTTGCTGTCTTGGGATATTTTGTGGAGGTGTGGGGCTTTGAGAATTTGGAAGGGTGACGTCAGGGACGTTGAGGGAAAACGACAAGTTGGCCAGATTCCGGACTTGATCGAGTTCTTCCTGAAACTTCTGCAATTTTTGTTCAAGTGGCGACATGTTCTCATGCAGGACCTGAATACCTTGGCCATCATTGGCCTCTATCCGTTCTATAACATTCTCCTTTATGATGCCGTAGGATTTTTCCATCTTACTTTTGCCTTTGTCTTTGTCCTTAGGAGGACTAGGGGGAGGAGTAGGTGGATGGCCCCTGGATCTAGTACGATAGGCTGATGATGCCAGAATGTACGAACTAACCTTTGGGGAGGGGAGTAAGAAAAAAAAAACAAAAGGTAACCAAGTCAGTGAGGATTATGAAAAGAGTATTGCAATATTTAAACACATAATGCGGAAATGAAAGCGTGTCCTAAGTTGGGGACCTCTTTGTGCCTAAGGTAGGCCTAGCGACAAATTGATTTGGAGAACTTAGCTACTAAATGCCTCATTTTATTGATAATAAAATAGACGAATCCTGAAACGAAATACGAAAAATAAAAATCACTAACGGCCATTGGCCTTATTACATTGATAGAAAAATAAAGACATTCCTATCTACTTCGTCCCAGAAGGACCTTCCCAGATTCAGCATTCCTGCTTTCTTCTAACAACTTTCCCAACTCGCGAAGTCCCAGTAGCAGATAAGTTCTGGCTAAATATCCCCATGCAGCTTCCTCAACCTTTTGACAATCTTCAACCCTTTTGATGAACTTTTCTGCCAAATCGATTATACCTCGTTCCAAATATCCCAGCCTTTTGTTGGCGCTGATAGCCATGTCCTTCTATTCCTCGATCAGTCTTTTGTTGGACTCATGTATCTTGTGGTGATCATCCTCATTTTCCCGGATCCTTTTACGCAACTGGTTGAACTTGACTTGTGCTTCAGCCCTTTCATCTACAACCCTGTGACCTCGGACGTACCTGGCTTGCTCTAACCACCCAGATCTTCTTCTAACCAACTTAGATAGAAAGAGGTATAACCAGTGTGATACCTGTCCGGATTGATGGTGTCTTTCTCAAGTATAACCTTGAAGTGCCATAGGTGCAGAGCTTGGCACTTGTGAGGACTGTCATTATTTTGAAAGTCGGCTCGGAAATGGCTCATCTTCTCGACCCTAGGGATGACTTGTTTCCTTCCGGCCTGCCTCATAACTCGAAGAGGGACATAAGGGTATGTCCCCCAGTACTAGAAATGATGCATCTCGGGATCGAATGATGAACTCATCCGTTGGAAACCATTCGAACATCCACTGAACCTGTTCTTCACTCAGGTTATCAAAGACCCATCCTTCGGCGTCCTTAGGTTGAGCGAACATATCAGGGATATAGTTCATTCGCTTTGGGTGATGGAAAGCGATGTGGTCATCCCACATTCGGCGTTGGATGTCCTGTTGATATTCCCCTTTTTGGAGATGTTTTACAAGCCAGAGTTGGAGTAACAGATTGCAACCTTCAAAATACTTTGCTCCTTGTTGACATTTTTCTAAAGCCCGGTACATATCTGCAACGATCATGGACACAATGCTGAAATATTGCCCATTTAACCCTTCCATTACGGTCTTAGATACCATGGCTAACCTGGTATGGATCCTTTCTTTCTTCATCGGGAACACGATCAATCCCAAAAAACAAACCATAAACACGAACACTCGGCGATGGACGTGTCCCAGAGAGGTGATAGCAAACTCATCATGGTAGGTACGGTATGATTTGCTGTAGCCATACCGTTCGTACAGGTAATCAAAAGGAATGTACGAATCCTCCAGACATACCAATTCCTCGTCCTTTTTCAGACCCATCATTTTGAGGAAACTTCTGCCTGTGCGGTTCTCAGGCATCAGCAACCCCGGAGTTTCCCATACTAGGTTAGCCAACCCTCCTATCTCTTTTGTCAACGGTGCCATTTCGATGTTCCCAAAGCGGAACACAGATCTTTCACGATCCCAGAACAGGTAGCAGCCTCTACTATCATTTTGTTAGGCTAGATTTCCAGAAGTGATGGTAGATTACCTAAATGTTTCCTGACGATAGCTTTGTCACTAGAGTGTAGATCCTCCCACCAACTCAGCAATTTTGGGTGGATGTTGGAGACCATGCCAAATTTGGGGACTTCGTGCCTCATTTTTTTTTCTACAAAACAAATAGGTTAAGCCCTTACCCCCACCGGACTCGACTATTTAACGTCAATAATTAGCAGGAAGCTTTTAGTTCTCCAAAAAAATGCACAGAACGTGAGGGTGTCTGTTTGGGTTCAGGGAAACCCGGTGGACTTTTGGATAAGGCTATCTTAAAAGCTATCGTGCGGACAACACTTTAGCTTTGACTAGGTTTGATCATGATGCATGTAACAGTTCGGCAGATTAAGATTTCTATGGGGTTTTAGACTGGTACCCTTGAGCGGACAACTCAAAGAGGAAAGGCACAGAACCGTCGACTGCACCGCTGATTGATTGGTTTTACCGCTAAAAAGCCTTTCCGAATTTAGGGGTGATAATATAGGGAGGACGCAACCACTCATCAAGCGTTGCTATAGTATTTTGTTTGGCACGAGTGGAGTATGAATGTTGAGCATGATTTATGCAATAAATATTAAAATATGTTGTCACGTATTTTGCACGTTAAAGAAAGCGGTAAAAAAACGGTAATAATAATTTAAAGCAGTTACAAAAAGGAAACAAAGTGACATGTTAGTTACGTTTGGAAATAAATACTCGAAGTAGACAATTAATTACATGCAACGGTAATGGGGAAGGGTGCAAGTGTTTAAAATAAAGGCATAAATTCACGAAATTATTCGAAATGGTAAAAGCCTATAATCCCCAGCAGAGTCGCCATGCTGTCGGGCCCCCTTTTTCCTCACGGAGATCGGGTTTATGACATTTGGCTGGGACAACTCATTCCTTTTGGGAAAGAGGGTTTGCATATTTTATAGAGTCGCCACCTAACGATTTTAACGGTGCGTTAGGGCACCTAAGGGGTTCAATTATAACTACGTTGCTAACCAGAGACTTGGGTAAGGGCTTGAAATTATCCTAAGGGGAAGGTGTTAGGCACCCCTCAAGATCCACACGTGTGGTTTCCGGCTGAATGGTTTCGTGAATTTGTATAGATAGCAAATAACAAATAAAGGCTCAAATAAGAGGGGATTTAAGTCTTAAACATGCAGATGTTTGAAACTGATAAAGAAGATTAGACTTTGGAAAAGATTACGAGCTAAGCATATAGAAGGTGTCCTAGGTTTATTATAATATGGATCACATCAATGCAATACCCGGTAATCACTCCTCGAAGAGGGGCCACACGTGGTATTAGCGCACCGGTCATCGCATCCATATTCTACCCTTCTCACCCCATAAAGGTGATTAAAGCGTGTGTTGGTCACGAAACTTATTGTGTGCTATTACCCGTCCCATCCTATCAGTCCTGGAGGAAGTTAGGGACTACTATTCCTAGAGGGTGAGTACCAGGCTGACCTCCTAGGTTTAAAGGACAAAATGCTAAACGACAAACAAAACAATTAGGACTGCAAATACAGGAAACATATAGAGGCATATATGAGGCTTAGATATTGCTCCCCAAATTATACACATAAATAGCACGACTAAAACACAAGTAAAGTCTTTAACTTTAGGACCTAACGCATGATGTCTAGGCGGGGATACTATAATGAGGCAGTGTTGTTACTGAGTTTCAGAGAAAAGGATCTTTACCAGATTCAGACTATCGATCCTGACCTATTATTAACCAAATAGCACACAGAAAGAAGGTAGACATCCAGTTTTAATAAGTTTAATACCTAAGGCTTGCCAAGGCGTATTAAACCCCTCCAGTTACATTGTTTTAGCTTTTTCAGAAAATAGTAGTTAGACAATGATGAGTCTGTTTTTAACCTTAACCAAGATAAAGAGGTGAGTATTTAAACGAGTATGAATGCAGGTCCTACAAAACATGATATCTAAATGTAGGTAGGGTGTTGAGTATGCGAACCTATACATGCTGTTCTAGATGCATGAAGCGAGATTCATTAGCACCTTTTGACTAAAAATAGAACATACAGAGACGTAATTTCTTGTTAAGTTACTGAAACCTAATACATGATTTCTAAGTGTTCATAGCAGCTATTTACTTTAACACATGATTTTGGCATAGATAACCTGAGCATGCTGAGAACGAAATTCTAAGGGGACATGATTTCTATGATGAAAGATTTGACAATAATTAGTTATTTAGCCTAAAACGGGATTTCTAGATCAAACAATTGTGAGAATGCTGAAATAGTAATATTATGACAGGCATTTCTTTTGTTGAATGCTGAAATAGGGAGCCTAACAATAAGCCCAAATCCTCAGATCCAACAATGCCATATGCCATGACATTTCATAAACCAGGTGTGTCAGAGCTCCTAAGGACTTCAGAGGATCCCAGATAGTGCTCATACCCAGGTACCCTAGCCAGGAATGAGTTAGTGCAGTGTGGGAATGCTAGCCTTGTGTGTCAGAGTTCAATGGGTACTCAAATGGTCCCCAAGGCAGTGCTCACACGAAGGGGGATGAACTTAGAAACTAGGAGTGGTGAGATGTGCTCATAGTTTTAAAAAGAGTTGAGTTGGAAATAGTTTCTGAAATAAATGTTTTGAAATAGGCCTTGAAGAACATCATGAGAGTTTGATTTTTGTTAAAAACCAGTTTGAGGAGGAAAAGAAACAGGACAATCAGCAACTGAAAAAACATACACAATTTAGGAAACAAACACAATCAGGGATAGGGGAACTGGGGACAAATAAGTCACATAGTAGAAGCAGGCTTGCACACAAGTAGACTTTAGAGTAGTATTATAGGACCTAAACAGTCATAGAATAGTTCATCACAGAGTATTCATGCTAGGATCCCAAATAGCATCAAATTGAGGGGTGTTAGGATAACATAGCGACTAAGTATCATGAATGCATGCTTATAGTGTCAGGAGTCGGGGGTAAGGCAGAATCATAGTGAAACAGATGAGAAAGCAATAGACATGTTGAACTAAAGGGAAAAGGAGATCATAAGGACATAGTAGATAGGCTAAATGCAAGGCAAGCAGCAGAACCACAAATAGAAGCATAAGAGGAACAAAAGGAATCGTAATACAAACAGAAACATATTGTTTTGGGTGCTATAAACATAAACTGGAAAACATACCAGTTTTGAATGAAAACTGAATGCAGAATGAAGAGCAGTAATGTGAAGAACAGCAGAGTAGTAGTGTGTAGATGCAACAGAATAGGAGAGCAGCAGAGCAATAACACAATAGAGTCACTCAATCTTGGCTTGCAGCCGACTGAGTTGCAAGTGACAACAAGAGAAGCAGGACAGTATGTGTGTGTGTAGAGAGAGCTTAGAACTGTATGTCTGTGTGTTCTTTTTTTGTTACTGAAAGACCATAAGTATATATGGTTTGAAACTATGTAGCAAATAAGGCAAGAGTCATAGTTACACAATAAATTATGGAATTATGTACCAATTATAATCACATCAGCATAAGTAGTCCCTTTAATTAAGGAGTTACTTCAAACGGTAATATGCAAGTAATAAATAAAGAAGGAAATCACGCAAAACTGAATATAGTATATAAGGAAACAATTTTGGTATCACACAAGTACAGAACATGTAATAGAGGGCAGGTTCAGTAAATTCTAACTAAGGAAAGTAATTAGGAGTCAGCTAGTAACATAGTCGACCATAGAATAAGGCAAGAAAATATTTTAGTGGTTGAAATCAGTAAGGAAATCATCACAAAAGATTGGTGAAAGGTATCAATTA
>MDKJ01198529.1:0-38637 GCA_005239525.1 Nicotiana knightiana
CATATAATAGTCGACTGCGCCCACTGGGGGTGTACAGACTCTGGAGGGGCTCCTACAGCCCAAACGCTATATTTGCTGCGGCGTGCAGCCCAATCCAATATGTATATTGTTGCGGCGTGCAACCCGGTCCAATATGTAAATTTCTGCGGCGTGCAGCCCGATCAAATATGTATATTGCTACAGCGTGCAACCCAATCCATATATAATATATATTGCTGCGGCGTGCAGCCCAATCCATACATAATATATATTGTTGCGGCGTGCAGCCCGATCTATAACTATCCTCACATACTCGGCTCTCGGCCTCACTCAGTTATCCTCACAAGCCACTCGAGCAATTCATCTCAACTCACGGGACTCAGCCCAAAATACCTCTTAGAGTTTCAAAATAGTGTGATAACAGTGAAAACAACAACAAGTAGAAAACATGACTGAGTTCACAATTGTTATATCAGGATAGTGTGAGAATTGCGTAAAAGTAGCTCTAAGGGTCTAAACATGTCGGCAAAAGTCCCTAAACATGGCTCACAGCCCATAAACAAGTATAAAATTCTAAAATAAAGGATGTCGTAAGGTTTCAAAATGAATATGCGGCTTAATAGTCGCTACTGGACGAACCAAGTCACAGTCCCTATAGGTGCACGCCCACACGCTCGTCACCTAGCATGTGTGTCACCTTATTTACTAAGACAATATAAAATACCAGGGTTTCATACCCTCAGGTTTAGATTTACAATTGTTACTTACCTCGAAACAACCCAAAACTACTCCGATGTGCTCTTGCTCCTCGAATCGGCTCCCAAATGCTCCGAGTTTAACACAAATCAGACCAGTAACATCAAAATATGCTAGGGAGCGAAACCCAATTGAAAACTATCATAATTAGGCACAATTCCCGAAATTGGCCAAACCCGACCCCCGAGCCCACATCTCGGAACTAAATAAAATTTGTGCCAAAATGATCCTCATCCTTACACGAGTCTATGCATATCAAGAACACTGAAATAGGAGTTCAATTGACCCCTCAAATACCCATTTTGCACTGATTTTTCCCTAATTTTTCACCACTAATTAGACCTTTAATCACACATAAACGAGTTATGAAGTCAAGAATATTACCTCCAAGTGATTCCCCTTTTCTTTCCTCAATAATCTCTCTCAAAAGCTTCAATCCCGTTCACAAATGGTGGAAAAATGAAGAAGGGTCGCGGTTTGGGCTATTAAAACACTGCCCAGCTTTTGCAACTACTCTATGCGTTCGCATCACTAGGGATGCGTTCGCGAAGCACTGGCTCTCCTCCCTCTGTGCAATCATGTCCACCCAACTGCGTTCGGATAGAGTAACCAAACACCCCCTGCCACACGCGCCCACACTGTGCGATCGCAACAAGCCTCATGCGCCCACAGTGTATGATCGCAACAAGCCTCACGCGGCCGCACCGCTCTACGTTCTCCCACTACGCTATCGCGGACCATTAATGGCGATCGCATGTAACAATTTCTGCACCGGTCTTCCATAATCTACGGGCCCTGCCCTCTAGCTGGAAATTGGTGAAGTCTACTCTATAGGACTCCAGTATCCTCATGTTGTGCATTTTGTCCCTGCACCTGTCAATAAAATCCTGAGCATCCTCACGACGCTCGCCTCTGAAGACATGAGGGTGTAGTCTGGTCCATCTGTCTAATAGCTTCTGCGGATCGCCGTCCGCAGCTAGTCTAGGCTCAGGTGCTACTGCTGCTACTGGCTGAGCCCCACCCGCGGGCAGTGTACCCGAGGTCTAATAAAATGCAGTTGCATGTCCTGCGGCCTGGGCAGTAGAGTTTTGTGCTCCCCCTCCTGCCTGATTTGTGGCCAGGTCCGCTGGAAATAAACCAGCCTGAGTCATAGTATCCATGAACTGCTGCGGGCGCCTCGCCCTATTCCTCAGTGATAGGATCCTCTGCTGGATCCACTGGCGATGCAATTGGGGAAGCTCTGGGACACCCTCATCCTCTACCTCGGGCCGGTGTCGTCCTTTGACGTCTGCCACGGCCTCTGATGGCGGGGGTAGCGTCTCCTCTCGGGTCTGGAATATCGGTTGTGCGCGTCCTCACCATCTATGAGAGAATAGAAGAGTGATATTAGCATACTATCAACTGCACGATAGAAGATGAATAAAGAGAAATTTCCTAACACCATATAGCCTCCCGAAAATAAATATGGACTTCTTCGTACCGATCCGCAAGACTCTATTCGGTTTTCCTGTAACTTGTGAGACCTACGTAAACCTAAAGCTCTGATACCATGTTGTCATGACCCAAATCCTAATCTAGGTCGCGATGGCGTCCAACACCATTGTCAGGCATGCCGACACTAATTATCTAGTGAGTCTAGTTTGTTTTCTATTAAGTGCTTTTCTTATCTCAAAAATAATTTAGCCACTACGCATGGAATATAATACATAGAAGGGAAATTAAGTTACGAAGACCAAAAATCAACTTTAATCAAGTACATCACCAAAAGAATAGTCTACCAATATGTGTGCCAGGAACTAGTGTCACAAGTCTACAAGCATCTAGTAGAGCAGAATCAAACGAATAAAAACTATCCTACTGTCTAAGAAGAGATAGACAGAATAGAAAAAGAGAGACTTCAAAGTGCTACTAAATGGCATCAAGAGAAGCAACTCACCGTGAAGCCTCGAACCACGTGAAATGAAGGATGAGCTCCGGACTGGTAACCAGATGCACCTGCCTTAGAACCTGTACAATTAAGTACAGAAGCGTAGCATGAGTACATAAATAATATGTACCCAGTAAGTATCCAGTCTAATATCGAAGAAGTAGTGATGCCAGTTCGACTTGACGCTCACTAGGTCCAATCAGTATATTTAGATATAAAGTTCAACATAATTAACAAGTACACACGAATAGTAAAACAATGAGTGTCGAGCACACTCACAAAACCCATTTACGTGGCGAAAACTCAAACATACAATTTATATTTGTCTTCCAAGACATATAACAGTTTAAAAGTTATGAATTATATCAAGTAGGTAGCATGCGCAATAATGTGTCAAGGAGTACGGTCTGAGCCAACATAAAAATAAATGTGCACTGCCGAAGGGTTGAACGGTGCAACCCATAGATGCATTTATTAACCTGTCGTGGCGTACGGCCCGCTCCCATGAGAGTAGTGGAAGGAATCACCCCGCTTGCGGAATATAAATTTGTGAAGTGGTCACACATGAACACAACATTTTTCTTTAAATCCTTTTCAAAAATAACAATTTTTTTGAAAACATTAAGTTCTATGATTTCTTGAAAACAAGCTTGCGTACAAGGAAAATTATAAAGCATATAATTCAATTAACGGAATTCACAAGGCATGGGGTGAACCTACCTACCAGTACATAACAAGAATAGTCACTACGCACGGACTCTCATCACCTCGTAATTACGTAGTCCTCACAAATAATGACACATAGTTAATTACTTAACCTATGGGGACATTTCTCTCTTACAATGTTAGAAAGGAGACTTACCTCGTTTCAAGCCTACTCCTCGAGTCAAAAATGCGCCCAAGGACCCGAAACTAGCCAAACATTATATAAATAAATCAATCTATGCTCAAAAGTCCAAAATTCCCCTATTTAAATAATTATCTCAACCTAGTTTGAAAAATCCTAAAATACACCCCCGGGCCCACATGTTCGGATTCCGGAAATTTTCAAGGGAAATAGTTACCTGTAACCTAAGGATCAATATTATATAGTTTTTGCATGATTCCATAACAAACTTCTTGTTTAAATCTTATTTTTCTCAAAACCCTAAGTTTTTACTCTAAACCCATGATTTCCACAATTTTTGTGTGTTAATCCACCCAAAACTCAAGTATAAATTGCACTTTCAAATAGGACTTAACTTACCTCACGATGCTAGGTCGAATCCCCTTTTTGAAGGCTCCCCAAATCGTCCAAAGATGAAGAAAATGGCCTAAAATGTCTAAATCCCGCACATAAAACAACCACACTGCCTCCAGTACTTTCAAACCTGCGGCTCGAGGACCGCACCTGCGGTCTCGCATCTGCGAGCCAGTGCTCGCACCTGCGGAAGAGGAGAAGAAGGCCAGGCATCTCACCTGCAAAATGGAGCCCGCATCTACGGCTCGGCTTATGCGGGAAAAGGCCCGCACCTGCGAAAATTGGGCAGCCCCTCTATGGCCCGCCAGCAAGGCTTCGACCACTTCTGCGGTCTCGCACCTGCGGCTTGTCCTTCGCAGGGGTGGTCGGACCAGATCTGATGCACCAGAAATTCTTTTAGAGCTTGGTTTGCCTCGCGCGATGTCCAAATTGCATCCGGGCCCACCCGAGGCCCTGTCCAAATACACCAACAAGTTCTATATAATAATACAGATTCGCTCGAGCCTTCGGAATATCCGAAAGAACACTAAATCCAAGACCCAAAACCAACTAAATCCAACTTAAGAACTTTAAGTTCTAGAATTCGCTTTCAACATGCCAAAACATACCTATACTACTCGGAATGACACCAAATTTTGCGAGCAAGTCATAAATGACATGACGGAAGAAATTCCGTTCGGACCTCGATAACACAAAACACGTTCCAAACCTCAATTTTTGAACTTAAAGAATCATATTTCACTATTTGGCGGTGAAACGCTCCAGGGTCATCCAAAACCCGTTCCAAACATACGCCCAAGTCCGATATCATCATACGAACCTATTGGAGCTTTCAAATCTCGGTCCTAGGATCGTTTACTAAAAATTTTTACCGAAGTCAAACTTGGCCTTTAAGGCCAACCTTAAGGAACTAAGTATTCCTATACCACCCCCAAACTCCTCCAAATCCCGAATCAACCATCCTCGCAAGTTATAAATCAGTAAAAGCAAATACGGAAAGTATCATTTAGGGGCACGGGGTTCCTGAACACAAAACAACCGGTCGGGTCATTACACCCGAGGGCTCGGGTGAGTTTCGCATAGGTGTGGGTTGTGTTGCGCTCGTTCTTTCTTATGCTTCGACGTCGTTCCTTCAAGCATGAATGATATCAAATTCAACAAATAAGCTCCAATTTCTGTTTTGAATGAAGTATTAGATCCATATCATAATTACGGACCCTAGTAAAAAGAATCGTTGAATTTGGACATGGTATGAGGATTTTATGGTCATTTTACTAAGGTTGCCAGATTTTTCAGATTAAATACGAAATTGCCACTGGCAGCGTATTTAAAAATCTGCACTATTTGCAAATATTAAAAACTACATATCCCATTCATTCTAAGGTCAAATTGACTAATTCGCCTAACTTGACTAAAATTTCACAAGGAATCCATTGGAGACATAAAAATCGAGTTTCGGGATAATTTGGTATGAGAAACGAGTCAAAATAGCTGGCAGAAAAATATATAAAACTAGGGTTTGTTCACTCGGTCATATTTTGAGTTGGCGAGCTCAGATTTGGGCTATTTTCACCATAGGTATTGGGGTAAGTGTTCTCTACTCGTCTTTTTTTGGTTATATTTCAATTACCCAATGTTTTTCATCACTTTTAAATCAAAAACTAAGAATTTTCATGGTAAAAATTGAGGGTTTGGGTAGAATTAGGGAATTTTATAAAAATTAAATATTTACCTCGAATGTAGGATGGATTTCAAAACTAATTGTATATTCGGGCTCGTGGGTGAATGGGTAAATATAATTTGGTCCGAACCCCGAGTTTGGACCAAGCGGGCCCGGGGTCGGATTTTAATTTTTTTTGAGAAAACATAGGAAAAATTATAATTTTCAGTAAAGTTAGTTTCTTTAGTATTAATTAATGATATTAAGTCAATTATGGTTAGATTCGAGTGTATTGCAGGTGAATTCAAGAGGAAAAGCTATAATTGAACAGTGATTGACCTGCGAAGTTAAGGTAAGTGCTTGGTTTAACCTAGACTTGAGGGAATAGGAATCCCAACCTGATTGTTATGTGAAATTGCCGGTGTGTAGTGTATAGGTGAGGTGACAAGTACCTATTCCCTACCAAATTGTTGTTTACCATGATCCCTTTTCCGTTTTCCATTTATTTGCTTCCCGACTTGACTGTATTATGATTGTTGAGGTTTATATCGTCAAGTGATGATCTTTGCTATAATAAATCTAAGACCTGAATAAGAGTCACATGTACTTTTGTCTTGATGTTATATATATCAAAAATGCATTTGGATTATCGTTTTTATGTTTTTCTTTTGAAGATTTAGTGAAGTCTTAAACCTTAGACCAATAAGCAAAAAAGAAGTATTGATAATATTGTAGAGCAGGACCCCAGAATTTAAAAATGTAAAACGGTAGGATAAAATAAACTATTTGGATCTCATTAAATTTAGGTCATGAGTAAATAGATGAAAATATTCATTTATAGGCGGCTTTTAGAAATACGTTCAAGTACGTAATTGAATTATTCCGCATATTCTACTTGACTATCTGTTTTCATTAGATTATTGCCATGTATGGTTGCATGCATGTTAAAAGTGTTGGTTGTTCCCTTGATTTTGTTATGGTACATAAAGGTTGAGCTGGATGACAGTGTTACGATATTTACATATATTCTTGTTGGTTTCATTATGAAATAATATTGGATACAACTTGTGAGCTATACAATGTTCTGTTTACAATTGTTGAGGTAAACGTGTTGTAAAAGGCTTGGCCTGAATTGTGAAAGTTTTTGATAAATAAATCAATTGATAGTGATAAGGGTAGACAATATGATAGTGATAAGGGCGGCCAGGGGAAATAAATGATAGTGATAATGGTTGACAGGGGAAATAAATGATAGTGATAAGGGTGGACAGGGGAAATAAATGATAGAGATAAGGGTGGACAGGTGGGATCGGGTTGCACGCCACAACAAGACAGTGATGAGGGAGGATATTTATGTTTTATTGATTTTAACGCAAAGATTTGGAAAATTTACTGCTTTACTATACATTTTCCCTTATCTTGCACATTGGGTTATTTTAAATTAAAGTTTGGAAACTTGGAAAGTTGTGTGAAATTTTGGTGACAGTCAAGGCCTGGAATAGGCGGCTGAGTTATTTTATTTATTCATTATTTAAGTTATATTGTCTTGTTTGCATAGAATTGTTTTATTGCTTTATTATATACATATATTGTCGCAGGTTAAGTTATATTGCCCCGACTTAGCCTCGTCACTGCTTCGTCGGGGTTAGGCTCGGCACTTACTCAGTACATGGGGTCGGTTGTACTGATACTACACTCTGCACTCTTTTGTGTAGATCCAGGTACCGGCCAGTAGTAGAGATTTTTAGTAGACGATATTCATTATCCGGAGACACGAGATATATTTGTCGGCGTTCGCAGATCCCAAGAGTTTTCTGTTAGTTCGTAAAGATTGTTTTATATTTTCTCAAAACAGTTATATTATTTCTTTCAACCCATTATTTGTAGTATTCTTTAGTAGTTCGTGAATTGTGACACCAGACCCTGAGGTAGTCTTAGAGTTATTTATATAGTTAGTTTGTGGCTCGGTTTATTTATTTGTTTATTATTTTATATTTGGAGTTATTCTTTGGAAACTATTAGATTAAGATTACTTTATTATTTTATTATGTTTAAGTGGATAATCATAGAAAATAGCTAATCAAACTCTAATGTTGGCTTGCCTAGCAAGTGTGATGTTAGGCTCCATCACGATCCCTAAGGTTGGGAATTTGGGTCGTGACAAGTTGGTATCAGACTAGGTTGCTTAGGTCTCACAATTCATGAACAAGCTCAGTAGAGTCTGAAGGGTCGGTACAGAGACATCTGTACTTATCTCTCAGCGGATATTGAGTTTGGAAACAACTCCATTTTATTTCTATTCTATTGTGCGATACTTGTCATCTCAAATACAGATTAGGTTCTTCTATTCTCTGGCAGATGGAGAGAACACGTTATTCCACTTCCGCTGACCAACATTCCAGTCCTCCAGCAGCAGCAGCTCCCACTAGGGCAGAGGCCGAGGCCGTGCCAGAGGCAGGACTCAGCCCATCGCTCAAGCAGCAGCCCTAGCTGCGGAACCACAGATCGAGATTAATGAGGGGGTTCTAGCTCAGACCATTCCAGCGGGACCAGCTCAGGTCCCCGAGTGGTTTATTGCTACCCCGGTTCTTCATGATGCTTTGGTCTGTTTAGTTGGCCTTATGGAGAGTGTGGCCCAGATTGGCACATTCCTTCGTGCAGTAGTCGTATCTCAGGCTGGAGGAGGGGTCCAGACTCCTACTACCCACATTCCGGTTCAGACTACTCTTCAGGTTCAGACCTCAGTAGCCAATCCAGTTGGGGTGATCCAGCCAGTTGCATCAGTGATGCCCGTTAATAGAGCAGTTATGTCTGTTGATGCTTTGTGAAGGTTCGACACCAAGTTGTTTACTACTATTTATAGCGGTGCATCTTCAGAGGATCCCTAGGACTATTTGGATAGCTGCCACAAGGTTCTATGCAACATGGGGATAGTAGAGATAAATGGGGTCGACTTTGCTATTTTTCGTTTGTCAGGTCCCGCCAAGACCTGGTGGAGAGATTATTGTTTTGCTGGATCAGCTGGGTCACCCCCTTTGTCTTGGGCCCAGTTCTCCGATTTGCTTCTGGAGAAGTTTCTCCCTATTTCTCAGAAAGAGGATTATAGGAGGCAGTTTGAGCGTCTCCAGCACGGTTCTATGACCATCACTTAGTATGAGACTGGATTCATTACCTTGGCCCGTCATGCTCTTATGATACTTCCCACCGACCGAGAGAGGGTAAGACGGTTTATTGAGGGCCTTGCACAGCCCATCAGGTTGCAGATGGCAAAGGAGACAGGGACCGAGATTTCTTTCCAAGATGCACCTAATGTGGCAAGGAGGGTTGAGTCGGTTCTCGGGATGGGAGGTCAGGGGTTTGGCAAGAGACCTCGCCATTCTGGTGGTTTCAGTGATGCCTCATCTGGAGGCGGGACTTCATTTAGCAGCAGCCATTCATTCAACACTACAGGCTTCACATGGTACTTCGGGTGGTCATGGTTCTTATCTACCTTCTTCTGCTCAGCCAGTCTATAGTGCTCCTTCAACTCCCATTAGAGAACCTCCTCTGTAGAGTTTTCATCGTGGTCAGCCAGTTCCTCCAGGTCAGTTTACGTATTATGAGGGATGTTTTGAGTGTGGTGAATTTGGGCATATCCGGAGGACTTGTATGAAATATGCAGGTATTTAGTTTCACCATCAGGGTTCTCGTGCCATAGGTCTGGCACCGGCTGTAGTACCCCTTATCCAGCCAGCAAGGGGTAGGGGTCAGGTAGTTAGAGGTAGAGGCTAGAGTGTTAGAGGTGGAGATCAGCCCGCTAGAGGTGGAGGACCTCCCAGAGGTGTGGTTCAATGTGACGGGGCCCAGCCCCGACTATATGTATTTCCTTTAACCCAGCCTTAGGCAGAGTCCTTTGACGCTGTTGAGGCAGCTACTTGGGAGTCCGAGTTGGACATGCAGAGTAGATATCCACACTTGTTCGCCAATTAAGGTAATTTTCTATGTCCGTTCAAGAAAGAATGTTTGTTTTAGAGGTGGAGATTGTGATGACCCAAGGGGTCATTCTATGAATTTAGACTCCATCCTAGGCTTATTAGACATAAAAAGATTTATTTTAAATACCTCGATTTGTGTGTGCATTCCGGGCGTGAAACCGGAAAGCTTTTATGTGAAAATATGAGAAATAGTGATTTTTAGAGTTAAAATTTGATTATAGTTGACTTTGGTCAACGATTTTGAGTAAACTGATCCGGATCTGTGTTCTGACGATCCCGGAAGGTCCACAGTAAAATATGAGACTTGGGCGTAAGCCCGGAAATGAATTCCGAGGTCCCAAGCCTTAGAAATCAATTTTTTAAAGAAATTGTTTTGCTGAATTATTAATAAACTAAAGAAAAGAATTAATGTTTGAAACCATTGGTATCGGGGTCGTATTTCTGTTCCGGAGCCCGGTACAGAGTTTTTATAATATTTGAATACTAACTGTGAAGTTTGGTGAGAATCGGAGTTTATTTGACGTGATTCAGACATCCGGTTGAGAAATAGCGAAATTGAAGTGTTCTTGAGGAAAATGATGAGTTTTGAGGTTTAATTCATAGTTTTACATGTTACTTTCATGATTTGATCGCACGAGCAAGTCCGTATGATATTTTTATATTTGTGTGCATGTTTGTTTTAGAGCCCCTAGGGCTCGAGTGAGTTTCAAATAGGTTTGGGTTGTGTTGCGCTCGTTCTTTCTTATGCTTCAACGTCGTTTCTTCAAGCATGAATGATATCAAATTGAACAAATGACATCCAATTTCTGTTTTGAATGAATTATTAGATCCGAATCGTAATTACGTACTCGTAGCAAAAAGAATCGTTGAATTTGGACATGGTATGAGCATTTTATGGTCATTTTACTAAGGTTGCCAGATTTGTTTGATTAATTACGAAATTACCACTGGCAGCATATTTAAAAATCTGTACTATTTGCAAATATTAAAACCTACATATCTCATTCATTATACGGTCAAATTGAGTGATTCAAAAGTCTAACTTGACCAGAATGTCACAAGGAATCCATTGGAGACATAAAAATAGAGTTTTGAGATCGTTTTGTACGAGAAACGAGGAAGAATAGCTGGCACAAAAATATATAAAACTAGGGTTTGTTCATTCGGTCATATTTTGAGTTGGGGAGTTCGGATTTGGGCGATTTTCACCATAGGAATTGGGGTAAGTGTTCTCTACTCGTCTTTTTTTTGTTATATTTCAATTATCCAATGTTTTTCATCACTTTTAAATCAAAAACTAAGAATTTTCATGGTAATAATTGAGGGTTTGAGTAGAATTAGAGAATTTTGTAAAAATCAAATTTATACATCGAATTGAGATCGGATTCGAAACTAATTGTATATTCGGGCTCGTGGGTGAATGGGTAAACATAATTTGGTCCGAACCCCGAGTTTAGACCAAGCGGGCCCGGGGTCGGTTTTAACCTTTTTTGAGAAAACTTAGGAAAAATTATAATTTTCAGTAAAGTTAGTTCCTTTAGCATTAATTAATGATATTAAGTTAATTATGGTTAGATTCGAGTGTATTGAAGGTGGATTCAAGAGGAAAAGCTATAATTGAACAGTGAGTGGCCTACGAAATTGAGGTAAGTGATGTGACGAGTACCTATGCACTACCAAATTGTTGTTTACCATGATCCGTTTTCCGTTTTCCATTTATTGGTTTCTCGGCTTGATTTCTTTATGATTGTTGAGGTTTATATGGTCAAGTGATGATCTTTTCTGTAATAAATCTAAGACCTGAATAAGAGTCACGTGTATTTTTTTCTTGATGTTGTATAGATCAAGAATGCATTTGGATTATCGTTTTTATGTTTTTATTTTAAAGATTTAGTGAAGTCTTAAACCTTAGACCAATAAACAAACAAAAAAAAGTATTGATAATATTGTAGAGTAGGACCCCCGACTTTAAAAATATAAAATGGTAGGATAAGATAAACTATTTGGAGCTCATTAAATTTAGGTCATGAGTGAATAGATGAAAATATTCATTTATATGTGGCTTTCAGAAATATGTTCAAGTACGTAATTGAATTATTCCGCATATGCTACATGACTATTTGTTTTCATTAGATTATTTCCAAGTATTGTTTCACGCGTGTTAAAAGTGTTGGTTGTTCCCTTGATTTTTTTATGGTACATAAAGGTTGTCACAACCCAAAATCCTAACTTAGGTCGTGATGGCGCCCAACAGCGGGGTCAGGCCAGCCAACACTCAATTTACTAAGGGTTCCTTCTTATTAGAAGAAACATTTCAACATATAATCGGTTTTTAAAACTTAAGACATAAATCGACAAGGATAATTAGCCAGTTTTTAATCAAAAGCAGTCATGAGGAGGCGTGAGCCAATATATATATATATATATATTGATATATATATATAGACCTGTAATCCGTAATAACTATCATGTGTGTGCCAGGAACTAGTGTGACAAGTCCTACGGGCATACTAACAGAATATATAAAAGATATGATATACAATCTCAATGTCTGAAAGAAATAGACGGGAAATAAGCAAAAGAAACTCCATGGTGCTGCCGGAGACCGCCAAGAGAAAGCAGCTCCCCGTGAAGTCAGGTCCTCTAAAATCAGAATCAAGCTCCGGTCTGACAACCAGGTGCACCAACCTCAGAACCTGTACAATTAAGTACAGAAGCGTAGTATGAGTACATTAATATATATGTACCCAGTGAGTATCCCCCCTAACCTCGAAGAGGTAGTGACGAGAGATCGACTTGACACTCACTAAGGTCCAACAATATAATTTAATAGAATATGATGAAAACGGTAGGCATGTACGGGCAGTGAAGTAGCAAGTATATATAAGGCACTGAAATCCAAGAAAAGGACTTGAAATAAATAAACAATTATAACTTCACCTTCCCCCAAATATCTGTCAAATCAATGTCCACGAATCAAAAAACAAATAAATCATGTGCATACAGGATGAGGGAAACCGGACTGAGCCATAAGATAGTCGTATTTGTGCACTGTCGAGGGTCAAGCGGCCCGAACCATAAGTGCACCTTACCATAAAGTACTCAAATCTATGCACTGCCGAGGATCGAACGACCCGAACCATAAGTGCATCTTTTCCATAAAGTAATCATCTCTATGCACTGCCAAGGATCGAACGGTCCGAACCATAAGTGCATCTTCCGATCCGCCGTGGCGTACGGCCTGCTCCCATAAGAGTGGGGGAAATTACACTCCACTCGTAGAATGTAAATTGCGACGCGGTCATATGCACACACAATATTCCTTTCTAAATTACTTTTCAGTAAACAATTCCTACATTTTTTCTCAAATTCCATGATCTTGGGGAAATAAGCTGCATGCAACATTTAATTTATTAAGCATATAGTTCATTTCAAGTAAAACACAAGGCATGATGTAGACCTAACTACTCGGACATAATAATAATAGCCGCTACGTACGGACTCTCGTCACTTTGTACGTACGTAGCCCCCACAATTATCACACATAGCATTTAAAACACCTACGGGGACAATCCCCTCTTACGAGGTTAGAAAGGAGACTCACCTTGCGTCGCACCAACTCCCCGGGTCAAGAATGCGCCCGAAACTCCGAACTCGTTGCCCAAAGGAATCGAAGCTAACCAAACATTACGTAACTATATCAAGTTATACTCAAAGCATGGAATTCTCCTATTATTTAGTCAAATTCATCATCTTGAAGAAATCCCAAAATCCAACCTCGGGCCCGCATACTCGGATTCCGAAAATTCTCGAAGGAAACACTAACCCATAACCTAAGTATCGTTAATATATGATTTTTGTATGAATTAGTATCCAATGCATGGGTAATTTTCTAAATTTTCGAAAGTCCTAGGTTACTACCCAAATCCTTAATTTTCACTAATTAGGTAGTTAATTTAACTAGTAATTCATGCATTAAACTAATACTAGGGTAAAATTTACTTACCTTCAATAACTAGGTCGTTTTCCTCTCTTGAATGCAAAAAATCGCCCCAAGGAAGAAGAAGAAGATGAGGAAAATTAATTAATCCCGCTATAAAAACACATTGCCCAGTGGTTTCCTCTATGCGAACGCAGCCTGGGCAGTGCGTTCGCGATGTCGTAAATGACCAAGCCTACATGGGCCTTCTATGCGAATGTGGAGGGAGCCCTGCGAACGCACAGGGTAAGGGATAGCTGGGCTGGCCCAATGGCCGAGCTCTATGCGAACGTGGGGGAGGTGTGCGAACTTACTGGGTCAGGAGCCGAACCCATCACGATCGCGGTGCCTTTAGTGCGAATGCACAGGGCATTCACCACCCCTGCCCAGTTCCTTCTTCGCGAACGCGGTAACCCCTCCGCGAACGCGGAGAAGGAAACTAGACCTGGAATTTCTGGTGTTTTGAAATTAGCTCCGAGGGGTACGAAACTCACCCGAGCCCCTCGGGACCTTGTCCAAAGGTACTGGAAAATCTGTATTCATGATACGGACTCACTCGAATTTTCTGAACGTGAAAAACAACAAGGAAACTAAGAATCCGACCCCAAAAAAAAAATTTAATCAAACTTCTAACTTTAAGTTCTAGAATTCGCTAACAATGCGCCGAACCGACCTATACTACTCGGAATGACACCAAATTTTGCAGGCAAGTCATAAATGACATAACTGAACTATTCCCAGTCTCGGAATTTCTTTCAGACCTCAATAACACAAAAACACGTCTCAAACCATAATATTAACTTAAGGAAATTCTTATTTCGATATTGGGCACCGAAACGCTCCCGGGTCATCCAAAACCCATTCTGAACATATTCCCAAGTCCGAAATCATCATACGAAGCTATCGGAACCATCGAAACTCGATTCCGAGGTTGTTTGCTCAAAACGTTGACCGAAGTAAAACTCGGCCTTAAAGGCCAACCTGAAGGAACCAAATGTTCCAATATTGTTCTAAACACTTCTGAATCCCGGACCACCCTCTCCCGCAAGTCATAAACCACAATAAGCCTCTATGGGAAGTTTCATTTAGGGGAATGGGGTCCGATAATGCAAAAAAACCGGTCGGGTCGTTAAATTCTCCACCTCTTAAACAAACATTCATCCTCGAACGGGTCTAGAATCATGCCTGAAGTGCTGAATAAGTGCGGATATCTGCTCCGCAAGTCCTCCTCGGACCCCCAGGTCGCTTCCTCGACTGGTTGGCCCCTCCACTGGACCTTCACTGCAGAAACTCTCTTGGACCTCAATTGGCGATCCTGTCTATCAATAATAGCAACTGGATCCTCCTCGTATCCTAACCTCTCATCCAACTGAATAGTGCTGAAATCAACCACATGAGACAAGTCGGCGTGGTACCTACGGAGCATGGATACATGAAAGACCGGATGAACTCCTGATAAAATGGGAGGTAAGTCTAGCTCATAACCAACCTCCCCAGCTCGCCTCAACATCTCGAAGGGACCTATAAACCTCGGGCTCAACTTGCCCTTCTTCCCAAACCTCATAATACACTTCATCGGCGAGATCTTCAACAGAACCTTGTCTCCCTCTATAAATGATACATCACGCGCCCTCTGATCCGCGTAACTCTTCTGTCTGGACTGTGTTGTTAAAAGCCTCTCCTGAATCAACTTCACCCTCTCCAAAGCATCCCTCACCAGGTCGGTGCCATATAACTTAGCCTCTCCAGGCTCAAACCACTCGATAGGAGAACGACATCGCCGACCATAAAAAGCCTCAAGTGGAGCCATCTCGATGCTGGACTGATAACTATTATTGTAAGAAAACTCGGCCAAAGGCAATAACTGGTCCCACTGACCTCCGAAGTCAATCACGCATGCCCTGAGCATGTCCTTCAACATCTGAACTATAAACTCCGATTGGCCATCAGGCTGAGGGTGAAATGTTGTGTTGAGGTCTATCTGGGTGCCTAAACCACTGTGCAATGCTCTCCAGAAGTGCGAGGTGAACTGAGAACCTCGATCTACTATAATGGACACTGGCACACCGTGCAACCAGACTATCTCCCGAATGTAGATCTGGGCTAACCTCTTAGAAGTATATGTAGTAGCTACAGGAATGAAATATGTCGATTTGGTCAATCTATCCACAATGACCCAAACAGCGTCAACCTTCCGCAAAGTCCGAGGCAACCCAACCACGAAGTCCATAGTGATGCGCTCCCATTTCCACTCAGGAATGGACATCTGCTGAAGTAGGCCTCCTGGTTTCTGGTGCTCATACTTCACATGTTGTCAATTAAGACACTTAGTCACATACTCCACAATGTCCCTCTTTATCCGCCTCCACCAGTAATGTTGCTTCAAATCACGATATATCTTCGTAGCACCAGGATGAACAGAATATCGAGAACTGTGTGCCTCCTCTAGAATCCTCTCCCTCAGGCCATCAATGTTAGGAACACATAGATGACCCTGAAGTCTCAGAACACCATCCTCGCCAATAGTAACCTCCATGGCACCACCTTGTACCATTGTCTCCCGAAGCTCTGCTAAGCACGGATCATCGAACTGTCGGGCCTTAATCTCCCATAATAACGAAGACTGAGCAACCATATATGCTAAAACTCGGTGAGGCTCTGAAAGGTCTAATCTCACTAGGCGATTAGCTAAGGACTGAATGTCCAAGGCTAGAGGTCTCTCATCTACTGCAATATAAGCCAAACTACCCATACTCTCCGCCTTCTTGCTCAAGGCATCTGCTACCACATTTGCCTTGCCCAGATGATAAAGAATGATGATATCACAATCCTTAAACAACTCGAGCCATCTGCCCTGCCTCAAATTAATATCTCTCTGCTTGAACAAGTGCTGCAAGATGCAGTCACAGGACACCCCATACAAGTAGTGCCTCCAAATCTTAAGAGCATGAACAATCGCCGCCAACTCTAAATCGTGCACAGGGTAATTCTTCTCATGAACCTTTAGTTGGCGCGAAACATAAGCAATAACTCTCCCCTCCTGCATCAACACACATCCCAAGCCAACGCGCGAAGCGTCGCAATTTACTATATACATCCCTGAACCGAAAGGCAACATCAGAACTGGTGTTGAGGTCAATGCTGCCTTGAGCTTCTGAAAGCTCGCCTCACACTCGTCAGACCATCGAAACGGGGCATTCTTCTGAGTCAATCTATTCAATGGAGCTGCAATAGAAGTGAACCCCTCCACAAATCGGTGATAATAGCCTGCTAGGCCCAAAAAGCTCCTGATCTTTGTAGCTAAAGTAGGACGTGACCAACTCTGAACTACCTCAATCTTCTGAGGATCAACCTTGATACCCTCTCCGGATACCACATGGCCCAAGAATGCCACGGAATCCAACCAAAACTCACACTTGGAGAACTTAGCATATGGTTTCTATTTTCTCTCAAAGTCTGGAGCACAACTCTCAAATGATGCTCGTGCTCCCCTAGAGTACGTGAGTAAATCAAAATGTCATCAATGAAGATAATGACAAAGTAATTGATATACGGCCTGAACACCCTATTCATCAAGTCCATGAATGTTGTTGGGGCATTAGTCAAGCAAAAGGACATCACCAGGAACTCATAGTGGCCATCTCTCGTACAGAAAGCAGTCTTTGGAACATCTGAGGCCCGAATTTTCAACTGATGATATCCCGATCTCAAATCAACCTAGAAAACACCCTGCAACTGGTCAAACAAATCATCGATGCGTGGCAAAGGATACTTGTTCTTAATGGTGACCTTGTTCAACTGGCTGTAATCAATACACATCCGCATGGACCCCTCCTTTTTCTTCACGAATAGAACTATCGCACCTCACGGGGATACACTCGGTCTGATGAACCCCTTAACAAACAACTCCTCAAGCTTCTCCTTCAACTCCTTCAACTCTTTCGGAGCCATACGGTACAGAGGGATAGACTGGGTGTCTGGAGCTAAATCAATGCAGAAATCAATATCACAATCCGGGGGCATGCCTGGAAGGTCTGAAGGAAATACATCAGCAAACTCTCAAAAAACTGGCACTGAAACAATCGTCGGAGACTCGGCGGTGGTGTCCCGCACATAAGAAAGATAGGCTAGAAAACCCTTCTTGACCATATGTCGAGCCTTCAGGAATGAAATAACCCGGCTGACTGCACTAACTGAGGAACCTGTCCACTCCAGCCTAGGCAACTCGGGCATGGCTAAAGTAATTGTCTTGGCATGGAAATCTAGCACGGCATGATAAGGAGATAGCCAATCCATGCCTAGAATAACCTCAAAATCAACCATGTCGAGCAATAAAAGGTCCACTCTGGTATCGAACCCACAGAAGGTGATCACACTAGACCGATAGATCCAGCCTACCACCACAGAATCGCCCACAGGAGGGGACACATATATAGGAGAACCCAAGGACTCGCGAGGAGCATCCATAAAATGAGCAAATAATGCTGAAACATATGAATAGGTGGACCCTTGATCAAATAATATTGAAGCCTCTCTACCACATACTGAGGTAATACCTGTGATCATGGCGTCTGACGCCACTTTATCTTATCTGGCCGGAATGGCATAGAATCTGGCTGGAGTACCGGAAGATTGAGCTCCACCAGAGTGAACAGGAGCTGTCTGACTTCCCCCTGACTGGACTCCACCTCTCGGACGACCCCTGCCGACCTGTCCTACACCTCTAGGTGGCCGAACTGCTGGTGCTGGACCCATTGGCTGATAACCCTGTTGTACGGCTTGCCCCGAAACCTGGGACAATGCCTCCTCATATGACATGTCTCTCCACACTTGTAACAACCCTAGGTATCATAGTCTACTGCCCTGAAGAAGAACCATGAAAGGCCGGAGAGCGATGTAGGCTCTCTGGCATAGCACCGAAGTAGGGGTCGGAGGATCTCGGATGATTGGGATAACCACTAAGTCACCTCTGAATGGATGGAGGTTGGTAGGAACGCTCTGGCATGGCGCTGAAATGAGGCCTCGCTGGAACACCTCGGGGAGGTGGTGGAGGTGCTGATTATGAAGGCATGTTGGGATGACTACTTCTAAACTGACCTCCGCCCCTAGCTGGGGCACCTCTGAAATCTCCGGAGAATCTAGCCCTCTTGTCCTACTGCCCTTGCTCTCTGCTCCTCGACCGATACCCCTATTCTACGAGCAATCTCTACCACGAGCTGATAAGGAGTACCCATCTCCACCTCTTGGGCCATCGTGGCCCTAATACATGGATACAAACCAGCCACAAATCCCCGCACCCTCTCTGCATTAGTAGGTAGTATCATGAGTGCATGGCGAGACAACTCTGAAAATCTGGCCTCATAATCTGTCACTGACATATGTCCCTGCTCTAGCCGCTCAAACTGATACCGCAGCTCTTCCCTCTTAGAGGGTGGGATATATCTATCCAGAAACATCTGCGTGGACTTCTCCCAAGTGACATGAGGAGAATCTGCTGGTCTTATGAGAATATAAGACTGCCACCACCTACGAGCTCTGCCCTCCAACTGGAAGGTAGTGAAATCCACTAGATTTGGACTCTAATATCCTCATGTTGTGCAGTCTGTCCCTGCACCTGTCCACAAAATCCTGGGCATCCTCGCCTAGCTCACCCCCGAAGACTGGAGGGTGCAATCCAGTCCATCTATCCAATAACTTATGCGGATCACCGTCCGCAGCTGGTCTGGGCTCAGGTAATGCTGCAACAGGCTGGACCCCACCCATGGGCGTTGTACCCGGGGTAGGATATAATGCTGCTGTCTGGCCTGCAACCTGCGTAGTAGGGGTCTGGACTCTGCCTCCCGCTTGAGAAGTGGCAGGATGTGCTTGAAATAAACCAGCCTGGGACATAGTGTCCATAAATCTCATCATACGGCCCATGACCGCCTAGAAGCCTGGTGCCATCATGAAGTCTACTGGAGCAGGATCTGCTGGAGGCACCTCGTCCTGCTCCTCTATGATAGGGTCCTGTAGTGGTGGAACCGGAATAGCTCTGGGATGCCCTCATCCCCTACCTCGGGTCAGTGCCCTCCCCCAGCCTCTACCACAACCTCGGACAACGGGGGTAGCGGCCCCTCCCGGGTCTGGAACATTAGATGTACGCGTCCTCACCATCTGTGAGAGAATAGAAGAATGAGATTTAGTAAACCATCGACTGCTCGATAGAATAAGAACAATGGAAGGTTTCCTAACACCCTATAACCTCCTGAAGATGAGTACAGACATCTCCGTACTGATCATCAAGACTCTACTGAGTTCGCCCGTGACCCGTGAGACTTACATGAACCTAGTGCTCTGATACCATGTTTTCACGACCCAAAATCCTAACTTAGGTCGTGATGGCTCCCAATAGCGGGCTCAGGCAAGCCAAAACTCAATTTACTAAGGGTTCCTTCTTATTAGATTAAACATTTCAACATATACTCAGTTTTAAAACATAAGACATAAATCGACAAGGATAATTAGCAAGTTTTTAATCAAACGCGTTCATGAGGAGGCGTGAGCCAATATATATGCAGACCTGTAATCCATAATAACTATCATGTGTGTGACAGGAACTAGTGTCACAAGTCCTACGGGCATACTAACAGAATATACAAAAGATATAATATACAGTCCCACTGTCTGAAAGAAATAGACGGGAAATAAGAAAAAGAAACTCCATGGTGTTGTCGGAGATCGCCACGAGAAAGCAGCTCACCGTGAAGTCAGGTCCATCTAAAATCAGAATCAAGCTCCGATCTGAACACCAGGTGCACCAGCCTCAGAACCTGTACAATTAATTACATAAGCGTAGTATGAGTACATAAATATAAATGTACCCAGTGAGTATCCCGCCTAACCTCGAAGAGGTAGTGACGAGAGGTCGACTTGACACTCACTAAGGTCAAACAATATAATTTAACAGAATATGATGAATACGGTAGGCATGTAAGGGCAGTGAAGCAGAAAATATATATAAGGCACTGAAATCCAAGGAAAGGACTGGAAATAAATAAAAAATTACTACTTTACCTTCCCCCAAATATCTGTCAAAAATGTCCTCAAATTTAGTAACAAATAAATCATGCGCATACAGGATGAGGGCAACCGGCCTGAGCCATAAGATAGTCGTATATGTGCACTGCCGAGGGTCGAACGACCCACATCATAAGTGCACCTTACAATAAAGTACTCAAATCTATGCACTGCCAAGGATCGAACGGCCTGAACCATAAGAGCATCTTTGCCATAAAGTAATCATCTCTATGCATTGCCGAGGATCGAACGGCCCAAACCATAAGTGCAACTTCTAATCCACTGTAGCGTACGGCCCGCTCCCATAAGAGTGGAGGAAATCACACTCCGCTCGCGGAATGTAAATTGGGAAGCAGTCCCATGCACACACAATATTCCTTTTAAATTACTTTTCAGTAAACAATTCCTTACAATTTTTCTCAAATTCCATTATCTCAGGGAAATAAGCCGCATGCAACATTTAATTTATTAAGAATATAGTTCATTTGAAGTAAAACACAAGGCATGATGTGGACCTAACTATCCAAACATAATAATAATAGCCTCCTATTATTTAGTCAAATTCATCACTCTTGAAGAAATCCCAAAATCCAACCCCGGGCCCGCATGCTCGGATTCTTAAAATTCTCGAAGGAAACACTAACCCATAACTTAAGTATCGTTAATATATGATTTTTGTATGAATTCATAGCCAATGCACGGGTAATTTTCTAAATTTTTGAAAGCCCTAGGTTACTACCCATATCCTTAAATTTCACTAATTAGGTAGTTAATTTAACTAGTAATTCATGCATTAAACTAATACTAGGGTATAATTTACTTACCTTCAATAACTAGGTCGCTTGCCCCTCTTGAATGCTAAAAATCGCCCCAAGGAAGAAGAAGAAGATGAGGAAATAGGAATTAATCCCGCTATAAAAACACACTGCCCAGTGGTTTCCTCTATGTGAACGTAGCCTGGGCAGTGCGTTTGCGATGCCGTAAATGACCAATCCCACATGGGCCTTCTATGCAAACGTGGAGGGAGCCCTGCGAACGCACAGGGTAAGGGGTAGCTGGGCTGGCCCAATGGTCGGGCTCTATGCGAACGCGGGGAAGGTGTGCGAACTTAATGGGTC
This sequence comes from Nicotiana knightiana, assembly GCA_005239525.1. NCBI lineage: Eukaryota > Viridiplantae > Streptophyta > Magnoliopsida > Solanales > Solanaceae > Nicotiana > Nicotiana knightiana. The sequence continues at coordinate 21,690 of MDKJ01198529.1, forward strand.
AGGAGCCGAACCCATCACGATCGAGGTGCCTTTAGTGCGAACGCACAGGGCATTCACCACCCCTGCCCAGTTCCTTCTTCGCGAACACGGTAACTCCTCCGTGAACGCGGAGAAGGAAACGAGACCTGGAATTTCTGGTGTTTTGAAATTAGCTTCGAGGGTTCCGAAACTCACCCGAGCCCCTCGGGACCTGTCCAAAGGCACTGGCAAGTCTGTATTCATAATATGGACTCACTTGAATTTTCGGAACGTGAAAAATAACAACGAAACTAAGAATCTGATCCCAAAACCAAATTGAATCAAATTTTGAACTTTAAGATCTAGAATTCGCTAACTATGCGCCGAACTGACATATACTTATGACACCAAATTTTGCAGGCAAGTTATAAATGACCTAACAGAACCTTACCCAGTCTCGAAATTTCGTTCGGATCTCGATAACGCAAAAACACGTCCCAAACCACAATATTAACTTAAGGAAATTCTTATTTCGATATTGGGCGCCGAAACACTCCCGGGGCATCCAAAACCCATTCCGAACATATGCCCAAGTCCGAAATCATCATATGAAGCTATCGAAACAATCGAAACTCGATTCCGAGGTTGTTTGCTCAAAATGTTGATCGAAGTCAAACTCGGCCTTAAAGGCCAACCTAAAGGAACCAAATGTTCCAATATTGTTCTAAACACTTCTGAATCCCGGACCACCCGCCCCCGCAAGTCATAAATCACAATAAGCTGCTATGGGAAGTTTCATTTAGGGGAATGGGGTCCGATAATGCAAAATGACCAGTCGGGTCGTTAAATTCTCCACCTTTTAAACAAACGTTTATCCTCGAACAGGTCTAGAATCATGCCTGAAGTGCTGAATAAGTGCGGATATCTGCTCCGCATGTCCTCCCGATTACGCAAAACGACCGGTCTGGTCGTTACAAAGGTTGATCTGGATGACAGTGTTATGATATTTACATATATTCTGGTTGGTTTCATTATGAAATAATATTGGATACAACTTGTGAGCTATATTGTGTTCTGTTTACAATTGTTGAGATAAACGTGTTGTGAAAGGCTTGGCCTGAATTGTGAAAGTTTTTGATAAATAAATCAATTGATAGTGATAAGGGTGGACAATAAGATAGTGATAAGGGCGGCTAGGGGAAATAAATGATAGTGATAAGGGCGGACATGAGAAATAAATGATAGTGATAAAGGTGGACAGGGGAAATAAATGATAGTGATAAGGGTGGACAAATGGGATTGGGTTGCACGCCGCAACAAGATAGTGATGAGGGAGGATATTTATGTGTTATTTATTTTAACGTAAAGATTTGGATAATTTACTGTTTTACTCTACGTTTTCCATATCTTGCACATTGGGTTATTTTCAATTAAAGTTTGGAAACTTGGAAAGTTGTGTGAAATTTGTATGACAGTCGAGGCCTGGAATAGGCGACTGAATTATTTTATTTAATCATTGTTGCAGTTATATTTTCTTGTTAGCGTAGAATTATTTTATTACTTTATTATATACATATATTGTTGCAGGTTAAGTTATAATTTCCCCGCATTAGCCTCGTCACTACTTCGTCGGGGTTAGGCTCGGCATTGACTCAGTACACGGGGTCGGTTGTACTGATACTACACTCTGCACTCTTTTGTGCATATCCAGGTACCGGCCAACAGTAGAGATTTTTATTAGCCTCTATTCATTATCCGGAGACACGAGGTATATCTGCCAACGTTCGCAGATCCCGAGAGTCTTCTCTTAGTTCGTGGAGACTGTTTTATGTTTTCTCAAAACAATTATATTATTTCTTTCAGACCATTATTTGTAGTATTCTTTAGTAGTTCGTGAATTATGACACCAAACCCTGGGGTAGTCTTAGAGTTATTTATATAATTAGTTCGCGGCTCGGTTTATTTATTTGTTTATTATTTTATATTTGGAGTTATTCTTTCGAAACCATTAGATTAAGTTTACTTTAAATTTATTTTATTATGTTTAAGTGGATAATCATAGGAAAATATCTAATCGAACTCTAACATTGGCTTGCCTAGCAAGTGTGGTGTTAGGCGCCATCACGATCCCTACGGTTGGGAATTTCGGTCGTGACAATATCATACACGGCATCATCCTTTGTGATTTACACTCTTCCTCACCCAAAAAAATCAATAACAACAATCCGGCAAAGAAATCAACAATACAAACCACAATAATAAAGCCATAACGTCCCGGCAAGGGAGTCAACAGTAGAATCAATATCATCCTGGCAAGGGAAAAAACTATAACCAATCTCACTTAGTTACTTAACTTCACGTAAAAGTTCTTAACTTGAACCAATACTCAACAATGATCAACACCAAAGAAATACCACCAACATGCATAATTATCAAATTAAACTAAAGTAATGTTTGATGAAAAATCACATAAATCACAATATTCGACTCACGGGCATGCTTCACTCCAACGTATAGGTACTCTTCAACACACCTATACGTTGCACATTATACTAACACGTAGAAAATAAGACACAATACCTATTCCCTCAAGCTAAGGTTAAACCAAACACTTACCTCGAATTCCACGACCAAACTCAAGCCTCAAATACCACTTTCCCTTTAGAATTCGCCTCCAATTCAATTGTATCCAGACATAATTAGCTTAACAATATAAATAAATGCTAAATAATTCAATCCTAATGCTTACTTATGAGTTTTCTATCATTCTTCCCAAAAAGTAATAAATCGACCTCGGGCCCGCTTGGTCAAAACACGAGGTTTAGACCAAAACCCGATCACCCGTACACCCACGAGCCCGAATATATACTTAGTTTCGAAATTCGACCCCAAATCGAGGTCTAAATTCCCAAATTTGTAAAATCCCTAATTCTCCTAAAATCCCTAATTTTCTACCCTTCAAGAACAAGATTTAGGCCTAAAAATATAATGGGTGTTAATGGAAAATGAAGAAAATGAGTTGAAGAACACGAACCTATGATTTGGTGATGAAATCCATCTTCAAAAATTCGGCCAAGGTCGGATTCTATGGAAAGAGATATGAAATTATGGCCTATTCCCGTTTTTGTTACTGTTTTAGACCCCTGGACAGACCCTCTACACGATCGCGAAAGGTCTGATGCGTTCGCAAAGCACTGGCCCTATTGGCCTTCGCGTTCGCGTGCCTTTGGCCGCATTCGCATCGGGTATTAGCTCCCCTCCCCCAGTTCCCCTCCTAAAGATGCGCATTCGCGAGCCACTGGTTGCGTTCGCATATTACAAACCCAGTCCCAGCCCCAATTACTCTTCGCGTTCACATGGATTACCACGTGTTCGCATAGTACAAATTACCAGACACAAGAAAACAACTACTTCACCAAATTTTCTTAGTCCGAAACACCCCGATACCTATCTGAAACTCACCCAAGCCCTCAGCGCTCCAAACCAAACATGCACACAACCCCAAAAGCATCCTACGGACTTACTCGTGCAATCAAATCACAAAAATAACATCTTAAAAAATGAATTAAGCATAAAATCAAAGGAAAATCTCAAGAACTTTCAATGTTTCAAATTTCATAACTACGGGTCCGAATCACGTCAAATCACCTCCGTTTCTTCCAAAATTTTACATGCATCACTCAAATACTATATTAAACCTGTACCGGGCTCCGGAACCAAAATACGGGCCCAGTACCATCAGTTTCAAATATAATCAAATTTCTAATAACTCTTACAATTTCAGTAAAATAATTTCTTTCAAAAATTCATTTCTCGAGCTTAGGACCTCGGAATTCAATTCCAAGCATACTCTCAAGTCCCATATTTTCCTACAGACCCTCCGGGACCGTCAAATCTTGGGTTCGGGTCTGTTTACTCAAACTGTTGACCGAAGTCAACTTAAATTCAATTTTAAAGGCAAAATTAGCATTTTTCTCAATTTTTCATATAAAAGCTTTCCGGATATATGCTCGGACTGCGCACGCAAAATGAGGTGAGAAAAAAGGAGGTTTTCAAGGCCTCGGAACACAGTTTTTGACTTATAAAATGAGAGATGACTTTTTAGGTCATCACATCTACACAAAAGTGCAGATTGTAGCATTAGTACAACCGACCCCATGTACTGAGTAAGTGTCGAGCCTAACCTCGGCGAAGTAGTGACGAGGCTAGGACACGACAACCAATTAAAACTGTGCAGTTTAATCATATACGGAGAAAATAATAACAACAAGAAATAAGCAGCTAAATACAAAGAAAGGGGAACATGCGAAGGGGAGGAAATATCAAATGCTGGAAATAACAAAGTAAAGCAACAAATTAGATATCAGTTTAAACAACAGAAGTAACAACACAAAAACAAGTGCACAACATCACCCTTCATGCTTTTACTATCATCCTCAAATAATAAATAGATTGCACGGCATCACCCTTCGTGCTGTTACTTTCATCCTCACAATAAATCAATAGAACCGGCACGGCATCACCCCCATCGCGCTTTTAATATCATAATACAACACGGCATCACCCTTCGTGCTTTTAATATCATAATCTGACACGACATCAGCCTTCGTGCTTTTACCCTCTCTCACAATATCAAACATGGCATCACCCTTCGTGTTTTACACTCTTCCTCACCCAAACAAATCAATAACAACAATCTGGCAAGGAAATCAACAATACAAACCACAATAATAAAGCCATAACATCCCGGCATGAGAGTCAATAGTAGAATCAATATCATCCCGGCAAGGGAAAAACAACTATAGCCAATCTCACCTTGTTACTCAATTTCACATATTAATTCTCAACTTTAGCCAACACTCAAAAATGATCAATACCAAGGAAAATTCTACCAACATGAATAATCGTCAAATTAAACTCGAGTAATGTTTAATGAAAAATCACATAAAGTTCAATATTTGATTCACGAGCATGCTTGAGATCAACGTATAGATACTCGTCACCACACATATATGTTGAACATATCACTAAGACACAATACCTATTCCCTCAAGCTAAGGTAAAGCCAGACACTTACCTCGAATTCCACGACAAAACTCAAGATTCAATTACCGCTTTCCCTTTAGAATTCGCCTCCAATTCAATTGTATCTAGACGTAATCAGCTTAATAATATCAATAAATGCTAAATAATTCAACACCAATGTTTAATTATGAGTTTTCTATCATTCTTCAAAAAAAGTCAAAAATCGACCTCGGGCCCGCTTGGTCAAAACACGAGGTTCGGACAAAAACCCGATCACCCATACACCCACGAACCCGAATATATAACTAGTTTCAGAATCCGACCCCAAATCGAGGTCTAAATTCCCAAATTAGTAAAATCCCTAATTCTCCTAAAATCCCTAATTTCTACCCTTCAAGAACAAGATTTAGGCCTAGAAATCTAATGGGTGTTATGGAAAATGAAGAAAAAAAGTTTAAGAACACAAACCTAGAACTTGGTGGTGAAATCCCCTTAAAAAATCGCCCCTAAGCTTCCTTGGTTTTAAAAATATGAAGTTGTGGCAAAAATCCAGAAATAGCACCCTCACCAGATTTTCTAAGTCCAAAAACACTATGACGCCTATCCGAAACTCACCCGAGCCCTCGAGGCTCCAAACCAAACATGTACATAACCTTTAAAACATCTTACGGACTAACTCGTGCGATCAATTTCCCAAAATAACATCTTAAACAACGAATTTAGCATAAAAATAAAAGGAAAATCTCAAGAACTTTCAAAGTTTCAAATTTCACAACTACAGGTCCGAATCACGTCAAATGACCTCCGTTTCTTACCAAATTTTACAGGCATCACTCAAATACCATATTAAACCTGTATAGGGCTCCGAAACAAAAATATGAGCCCGATACCATAATTTTCAAATATAATCAAACTTCTAAAAACTCTTATAATTTCAGTAAATTAATTTCTTTCTATAATTCATTTCTCAGGCTTAGGACCTCGGAATTCAATTCCGGGTATACACCGAAGTCCTATATTTTCCTACGGACCCTCCGAGACCGTCAAATCACGGGTCCGGTTCCATTTACCCAAAATATTGACCTAAGTCAACTTAAATTTAATTTAAAGGAAAAATTAACATTTTTCTTAGCTTTTCATATAATCTGGATATACGCCTGGACTGAGCATGCAAAACGAGGTGAGATCAAATGAGGTTTTCAAGGCCTCGGAACACAGTTTTGACTAAAAAAATGAGAGATGACTTTTTGGATCATCACATTCTCTACCTCTAAAATAAACGTGCGCCCTCGAACGGACATAGAAAAGTACCTGAATCGGGGAAAAGATGGGGATACCGGCTCTGCATATCGGACTCGGACTCCATGGTAGCTGCCTCAGCAAGTTGACCTCTCCACTCAACACGAACCGAAGGATAACTCTTCGATCTCAACTGAAAAATCTGCCGGTCTAATATGGTTACCGGCTCCTCCTCATAGGTCAAATCCTTGTTCAACTGGACACTGTTGAAATCTAACACATGTACGGGATTGTCGTGATACTTCCGAAGCATAGACACATGAAACACTGGATGCACAACTGATAAATTTGGTGACAACGCAAGTCTGTAAGCCACCTCTCTCACTCTATCAAAGATCTCAAACGGGCCAATGTACCAACGGCTTAGCTTGCGCTTCTTCCCAAATCTCATCACGCCCTTCATGGGCGACACCCGAAGCAACACCTGTTCTCCGACCATGAATGCCACATCACGAACTCTATGTTGGCATAGCTCTTCTGCGTAGATTGAGTTGTACAAAGTCTATCCTGAATGATCTTAACCTTATCCAAGGCATCCTACACTAAGTCTGTACCCAACCACCGAGCCTCTCCTGGCTCAAACCACCCAATCGGCGACCGACACCGCCTACCATATAATGCCTCACAGGGAGCCATCTGAATGCTCGATTGATAGTTGTTGTTGTAGGCAAACTCAACTAATGGTAATAATTGATCCCAAGAACCTGCAAAGTCAATGACACAGGCTCGTAGCATATCCTCCAAAATCCGAATAGTACGCTTGGATTGTCCGTCCGTCTGAGGATGAAATGTTGTGTTAGACTCAACTCGCGTTCCTAACTCACGCTGAACTGCCCTCCAGAAATGCGAGGTAAACTACGTACCTCGGTCAGAAATAATAGACACAGGCACACCATGAAGACGAACAATCTGACTAATGTAGATCTCTACCAATCTCTCCAAAGAATATGAAAATACCACATGAATGAAATGCGCTGACTTGGTCAGCCTATCCACAATAACCCATACTGCATCGAACTTCCTTTGAGTCCATGGGAGTCCAACAATGAAATCCATGGTGATACGCTCCCACTTCCACTCAGGAATCTCAATCGACTACAATAATCCACTAGGTCTCTGGTGCTCGTACTTTACCTGCTGACAATTCAAGCACCGAGCTACATATTCCATAATATCCTTCTTCATCCTCATCCACCAATAATGTTGCCGCAAATCTACCTCTTTGCGGCGTCCGAATGAATGGAGTACCGGGAACTATGGGCCTCCTCTAATATCAACTCACAAAGTCTATCCACATTGGGCACATAAATACGACCCTGCATCCGTAAAACTCCATCATCACCACTGTAACCTGCTCGGCACCACCGTGGCGCACTGTGTCCCTAAGGACACACAAATGAGGATCATCATACTGTCGATCTCGAATACGATCAAATAATGAAGAGCGAGCAACTGTATAAGCTAGAACATGGTGGCTCAGAAATATCCAATCTCATGAACCGATTTGCTAAAGCATGAACATCAAAAGCAAGTGGTCTCTCCCCGACCGGAACATATGCAAGACACTGGCTGACTTCCTACTCAAAGCATCGGCAACCACACTGGCCTTCCCCGGATGATATAAGATGGTGATGTCATAGTCTTTCAACAGCGCCAACCATCTCCTTTGCCTCAAATTCAACTCTTTCTGCTTGAACAAATATTGCAAACTCTTATGATCCGTGAACACCTCACATGACACGCCATACATATAATGCCTCCAAATCTTCAGTGCGTGGACAATGGTTGCTAACTCCAAATCATGAACTGGATAATTCTTCTCGTGGATCTTCAACTAACATGAACCATATGCAATAACCTTGCCATCATGCATCAACACTGCACCAAGTCCAACCCGAGATGCATCACAGTACATAGTATATACCCTGAACCTGTGGACAAAACCAACATCGGCGCCGTAGTCAATGCTGTCTTGAGCTTCTAGAAGCTGGCCTCACACTCCTCTGACCACCGGAACTGTGCACCCTTCTGAATCAACCTGGTCATCGGGGCTGCAATAAAATAAACCCCTCCACAAACCGACAGTAATAGCCTGCCAAACCCAAGAATCTCCGGATCTCTATAGCTGATGTGGGTATAGGCCAATCCTTGACCGCTGAAATCTTCTTAGGATCCACTTGAATTCCCTCCGCTGATACAACATGAACCAGAAATACAACTGAACTCAACCAAAACTCACATTTCGAAAACTTGGCATATAACTAACTGTCCTTGAGAGTTCGGAGAACGACTCGAGGGTGCTGCTCATGCACCTCCCGGCTGCGGGAATAAATCAGAATATCATCAATGAAGACAATCACTAAGGAATCCAAATAAGGCCTGGACGCTCGGTTCATCAAGTCCATGAAAGCTGCTGGGGCATTTGTCAACCCGAATGATATCACTAAGAACTCATAATGCCCGTACCGAGTGCAAAAAGCTGTCTTAGGGACATCAGATTCCCTAATCCTCAACTGATGGTAGCCATATCTCAAATAAATCTTCGAAAATACCTTGGCACCCTGAAGCTGATCAAACAAATCATCAATCCTCGGCAACAGATACTTATTCTTGATGGTAACCTTGTTCAACTGCTGATAGTCTATGCACATCCTCATCGACCCATCCTTCTTCTTAACAAACACCGGCGCACCCCAAGGCGAGACACTAGGCCTATTAAGTCATTTATCAATCAAGTCCTATAAATGCTCTTTCAACTTCTTCAACTCTAGCGGGGCCATACGATATGGCAGAATAGAAATGGGCTGAGTGCCCAGAGCCAAATCAATGCAAAAGACAATATCCCTGTCGGGTGGCATACCCAGTAGGTTTGCAGGAAACACCTCTTGGAACTCACGGACAATGGGCACAGATTCCATAGAAGGAACCTCGGAACTAGAATCACGAACATAGGCCCAAATGGCCAAACAGCCCTTCTCGATCATACGCCGAGCCTTCATATATGAGATAACCCTACTGTAAGAATGAACAAGAGTCCCTCTCCACTCCAGTCGAGGCAACACCAAAAATGCTAAGGTCACGATCTTGGCATGACAGTCCAGTATGGCATGATAAGGCGACAGCCAATCCATCCCCAAAATAACATCAAAATCTACCATATCAAGGAGTAGAAGATTCACACTGGTCTCAAGACCACCAATAACCACTACACACGAACAGTAGACACGATCTACCACAATAAAATCACCCACCGGTGTAGACACAAATACAGGAGTACTCAGAGAATCACGAGGCTTTGACTACAGCTTCGGTGTTGGTTTTCCCTACGGGTTCAGGTTCCTATACAATTTACTGTGATGCCTATAGAGTTAGCCTTGGAGCGGTTTTGATGCAGGATGGTAGGGTGATTGCCTACACGTCCAGACAGTTGAAGGTGCACGATAAGAATTATCCAGTTCACGATCTTGAGCTAGCAGCTATTGTCCACGCCTTGAAGATTTGGCGTCATTATTTATATGGAGTGCATTGTGAGATTTTCACTGATCACCGTAGTTTGCAGCATCTGCTTAAGCAGAAGGATCTGAATTTGCGTCATAGGAGATGGTTGGAGCTTCTCAAGGATAATGAACTCACTATTCTATATCACCTGGGGAAGGCCAATGTAGTGGCTGATGCCCTGAGTCGCAGAGCAGAGAGTTTGGCGAGTCTAGCCTACCTTCCAGTAGCAGAGCGACCATTAGCACTTGATGATCAGGATTTAGCGGGTCAGTTGGTGAGATTGGATCTATTAGAGCCCCTACGGGTATTGGCTTGTGTAGCCTCCAGGTCTTCTCTTTATGATCAGATTAGAGCACACCAGTATGATGATCCACACTTGCTTTTTCTTCAGACAGGGTCCGTCGTGGTGATGCCAGGGATGTGGTTATTGGTGATGGTGGGGTCATGAGGATGCAGGGCCGAATTTGCGTGCCCAATGTGGATGGACTTCGAGAGTTGGTTCTAGCTGAGGCCCATAGTTCGCGGTATTCCATCCATCGGGGTGCCGCGAAGATGTATCAGGATCTGAGACAACATTATTGGTGGAGGTGGATGAAGAGAGATATTGTGGAGTTCGTGGCTCGGTGTCTCCACTATCAGCAGGTCAAGTATGAGCACCATAGACCGGGTTGATTGCTTCAGAGATTAGATATTCCGGAGTGGAAGTGGGAGCGGATCACCATGGAATTCGTAGTTGGGCTCCCACGGACATCGAGGAGGATTGATGCTATATGGGTTATTGTGTATCGGCTGACCAAGTGCGCACACTTCATTACTGTTGGTACTACTTATTCTTCGGAGCGGTTAGCTGAGATTTATATCAGGGAGATTGTCTGATTGCATGAGGTTCCAGTTTCTATGATTTCTGACAGAGGTAGTAAGTTCACATCTTAGTTTTGGAGGGCCGTGTAGAGGCAGTTAGGTACTCAGGTCGAGTTGAGCACAACTTTTCATCCTCAGACCGACGGGAAGTCGGAGCGTACTATTCAAATTTTGGAGGATATGTTGCGTGCCTATGTCATTGATTTTGGGTGTTCATGGGACCAGTTTCTGTCACTCATGGAGTTTGCATATAATAATAGTTATCAGTCGAGTATCTAGATGGATCCGTATGAGGCTTTATATGGTAGGAGGTGCAGATCTCAGGTTGGTTGGTTTGAGCCGGGCGAGGCTAGGCTATTGGGCACAGACTTGGTTAAGGATGTGTCACGATGCAGTCTAGGTAGAAGAGTTATGCAGACCGGAAGGTCCGAGATTTGTCTTTCATGGTTGGGGAGAAGGTGCTGGTGAAGGTGTCACCCATGAAGAGTGTTATGAGGTTCGGGAAGAGGGGAAAGCTGAGTCCCCGGTTCATTGGGCCATTTGAGGTGATTCAGAGGATTGGGGAGGTGGCTTATAGGCTTGACTTCCTCCCAGATTATCGAGTATTCATCCTGTGATCCATGTTTCTATGGTCCAAAAGTATGTTGGTGACCCGTCTCATGTTTTGGAATCCAGCACGGTTCAACTCGAGGATGATAAGTCATATGAGGTAGAGCCATTGGCTATTTTGGGTCGTCAAGCTGAGGTCTAAGGATGTAGCTTCAGTGAAGGTTCAGTGGAGGGAGCAGACGGTGGAGGATGCCACCTGGGAGACCTAGTGGGAGATGCGGAGCAGATATCCTCACTTATTCAAGACTCCAGGTATGTTTTTAGACCTGTTCGAGGACGAACGTTTATTTAAGAAGGGGAGGATGTAATGACTCGGCCGGTCGTTTCCTGAGATTTAGCCTCTTTTCCCCCGTTTCTACTTTATCATATGTTTCGTAGCCTATTTATATTATGTTGGGTCAGTTGGTTCGGGTTCGGAGTGGTCGTGGTTAGAACAGAGACACTTAGTCTCTTAAATTAGCTTAATAGTTGAAAAGTCAACTAGGAGTTAACTTATTTGTAAACGACCTTGGAATGTGGATTTTATGCCTCAGATAGCTTCGTTAGGTGATTTGGGAGTTAGGAGTGTGTTCAGAATGAAGTTTTGATGTCCGGTGTAGAATTAGGCTTGAATTGGCGAAAGTTAGTTTTTGGCGATTTCCGGTCGACAGGGGAAAATAGGCTATTGGGGTCGGAATGGAATTCCATAAGTTGGAACAGGTTCGTAATGTCATTTTGGATATGTGTGAAAATTTTCAGGTCAATCGGATGTGGTTTAGATGGTTTCAGCATCTTTGGTGAAATTTAGAAATTTCAAAGTTCATAGGCTTGAATTTGATGTGATTTTGGTGTTCATGCGCTGCTTTTGGTGTTTCGGAGGCTCGACTAAGTTTGCATGAAGTTATGGAATGCGTTGGTGTTTTTAGTTGAGGTCTCGAGGGACTCGGGTGAGTTTCGAGTGGCTAACGAGGTGATTTTTGGCTTTTGAGCATAGCTGGTTTGTTGGTGTTACTGCAGCAGAAGATTACCCTATGCGTTCGCATAGGAGGTCCTGCTTTCGCATAGGGTAAATTGTGGAAGAGGGGGCCAGTGTTCTATGCATTCGCGGGCTGAGGGGTGCGAACGCGGAGTGTTGGGCATGTTTTCCATCACTAACGCGAGGAAAGTTGTGCGTTCGCGTAGAGCAAAGGCAGTTGAGGACCCCCAGGCCCATTAGTCTATGCGTTTGCGGGGCCTAGGGTGCGTTCTCATAGGTTTGGGCTGGTTGTGCTATACGTTCGCGGGCTGGTAGCCGCGTTCGCATAGAGGAAACTAAGGGCTGTTGGGAATTTGTTCTATGCGAACGCGGTCTAGGGGATGCGTTCGCAATGAGTAAAAGACCTGGGTAGATAGTTTAAGTTTCAAGGACGGGGATTTTTGGCCATAACTCAAAAGAACATTAGGGAGCTCGGAAGAAGGAGGAATTGGACGAAATTTTCAGTGGGATTCTTGTGGTAAGTGTTCTTCAATCATTTTTCGTTTAATTTCATGAATTTGTCTTGATTTTTACCATGCAATTTGAGGAATTAAAGTAGAAATTTGGGAATAATGGGAGGGAGAATTGGAAATTTATTTTGATGATTTGAGTGGGCAATTGAAGTCGGGTTTTGGTAAATTTTGTATAAGTAGACTCGTGAGGGAATGAGGATTCTAGTTTTGTGATTCTTATCGAATTTCGAGAAGTGGGCCCGGGGCTCGGGTTGGGCCAAATTCGGGAATTGTGACTAATTTTGATACTTTTCGATTGGGGTTCATCTCTCTAGCATATTATGATATTATTTATCTGATTTGAGATAGACCCGGAGCTTTTGGGAGCCAATTCGAGGGGCAAGAGCATCGCGGAGTAGCTTTTGGGTTGTTTTGAGGTAAGTAACGATTGTAACTCTAAACCTGAGGATATGAAACCCTGGTATTTTATATTGTTTTGGTAAATGAGGTGACGCACATGCTAGGTGACGAGCGTGTGGGCGTGCACCGATAGAGATTGTGACTTGGTCCATTCCGTAGAGACTATTAAGCCGCGTATTTGATTTGAAACCTTACGACATCCTGTATTTCAGAAACTTATACTTGTTTATGGGGTGTGAGCCATGTTTGGGGCCTTGTGCCGACCTGTTTAGACCCTTAGAGGTACTTTTACACTATTCTCACACTATCCCGATAGAAAAATTGTGAACTCAGTCATGTTTTCTACTTGTTGTTATTTTCACTGTTATCACACTATTTTGAGACTCTGAGAGGTATTTTGGGGTTGAGTCCCGTGAGTTGAGATGGGTTGCCCGAGTGGCTTGTGAGAATGACTAAGTGAGGCCGAGAGGCGGATATGTGAGGATAGTTATGGATCGAGTTGTACGCCGCAAAAATATATATGTTGTATATTACATATGGATCGGGTTGCACGCCGTAAAAATATATATATATTATATATGGATCGGGCTGCACGCCAAAATAATATACATATTGGATCGGGCTGCACGCTGCAGCAATATAGCGCTTGGGCTGTAGGAGCCCCTCCGGACTCTATACACCCTCAATGGGTGCAGTCGACTATTATATGGATTGGGCTGCACGCCGCAACAATGTGTGTGTGTGTATATATATATATATATTGTGAACAACTAATTTTTGACCACACCCAAATTAAATATTATTTTAGTGTAAATATATTTTTTTAGGTCTAATCTTGATGCTTTAAAGGTTCATCTTACTGTTAATAGATTTTATTCGTTAAAAAATATATATATACTCACATCCTTAAAGTATAGATTTTATTTATTTTTTTTATCTACAAAAAAAATTCACAAATAGACGTTTACATATATATATATATATATATATAAATATATATATATATATATATATATATATATATATATATATATATATATATATATATATATATATATATATATATATATATATATATATATATATGTCACGACTCAAAATACCAACTCAGGTCGTGATGCGTGATGGCGCCCAACACCGGAGTTAGGCAAGCCCACACTCAGATTACTAAGGATTTTTCCCACATTCGATTAAACATCCCAATACGTGCCATGTTTTAAAGTTCAAAACATTAATTGCAAAAGATAATAAGCCAACTTAACCAAAAGCAGTCATAAAGAGGCGTGAGCCAATATATATATACAGAGCCACAAACAATAATAACTACTAGGTGTGTGCCAGGAACTGGTGTCAAAAGTCCTACGGGCATACTAACAGAATATACAAAAGATATAATATAACTGTCCCACTTTCTGGAAGAAATAGACGGGAATAACAAAAGAAACTCCATGGTGCTGCCGAGGATCATCAGGAGAAGCAGCTCACCGTGAAGTCAGGTCCAGTCTATACTCAGGATCGAGCTCCGGTCTGATAACCAGATGCACCAGCCTCAGAACCTGTACAATTAAGTACAGAAGCGTAGCATGAGTACATAAACAAATATGTACCTAGTGAGTATCCCGCCTAACCTCGAAGAACTAGTGATGAGAGGTCGACTTGACACTCACTAAGGTCCAACAAAATGATTAAACAAGATATAATATCAGTAATAAGCATACGAGGATGATGGAAGCAGTAAACATTAAAGATAATCGTAATTGAAATAAATACTAGAAGTAAATAAACAATTATTTCTTCATTTTCCTTCTTAAAATATCTGCCCACTCAATATCCATGAAAATCATTAACAATTTAGCATGCGCATACAGGATAAGGACAACCGGCCTGAGCCATCATAATAATCATATATGTGCACTGCCGAGGGTCGTACGGCCCGAACCATAATATATCTTTCAATCTCTCTGTGGCGTACAGCCCGCTCCCATGAGAGTGTGGGAAATAACACTCTGCTCGCGGAATGTAAATTGCGAAGCGGTCACATGCACACACAATCCACACAATATTCTTCATAAATTACTTTTCAGTGAACAATTCCTTTAAAATTCTCAAATTCCATGATCTCAGGGGAACAAAGCCGCATATAACATTAATTCATCAAGCATATAGTTCATTTCAAGGAAAAACACAAAGCATGGTGTAGGCCTAACTACCCGGACATAACAATAATAGCCGCTACGTACAGACTCTCGTCACTTTGTGCGTACGTAGCCCCCCAAAAACATTAGCACATGTCATTTAAATCAGTTAGGGGGACAATTCCCTCTTACAAGGTTAGAAAGGAGACTGACCTCGTGTCGAACCTACTCTCTGGGTCAAGAACGCGCCCGAAACTCCAAACTCGACACCCACAGACTCGAAACTAGCCAAATGTTATACAAGTATATCAATTTATACTCAAACGTATGGAATTCTCCTATTTACTTAGTTATTTCACCTTACTTTGAAAAATTCCTAAAATTCACCACTGGGCCCACATGCTCGGATTACGGAAATTTTTTAAGGAATCAATTACCCATAACCTAAGGATCGTTAATATGTGATTTTTGTATGATTCCATGGCTAATTAACGGGTAATCCCCTAAGTATTCATAAAGCCCTAGGTTACTACCCAAACCCTTGATTTTCCACTAGTTAGGTAGTTAATTTGACTAGGAATTCATGCATTAAACTAACATTAGGGTAGAATTCACTTACCTTTTATTAGCTAGGTCGTGGAGCTCTTTCGCAAGCTTTCAAGGTCTCTAATTGTGGAAGAAAATGGGGTGAAATGAAATAATCCCGTGCTTTAAAGAACTCACTGCCTACGGTGGTTCTGCACCTGTGGCTCAAGGACCGCACATGCGGTCTAGCGCCTGCGAGAAAAGACTCGCACCTGCGGAAGAGGGGCAAGGGGCCTGGGCTCGAACCTGCGGAGATGAGCTCGCTCCTGTGGATATTATCCGCACCTGCGAGAAATGGGCAGCCTCACCTGAAGCCGCACCTGTGAGGCAAGGACCGCAGGAGCGGTCTCGCACCTGCGACTTGGCAACCGCACCTGCGGTCACACCAGATCAGGTGCACCAGCAACTGCTTCAGCTGGTTTTTTTTTGCCTCGTTTGGTGCCCGAGAGGCACCTAGGCCCACCCGAGCCCCCGTCCAAATATACCAGCAAGTCCCAAATCATAATACAGACTCGCTCGAGCCTTCGGAACACCCAAAACAACGCTAAAACTCAAAATCACACCTCCAAAACCCCCTAGAATCAAACTTCAGAACTTTAAGTTTCTTGAATTTGCTAACAATGCGCCGAACTGACCTATACTACTCGGAATGACCCCAAATTTTGTGAGCAAGTCATGAAAGACATAACAAAACTATTCCCAATCTCGGAATTCCGTTTGGACCTCGATAACAGAAAAACACGTCACAAACCACAATATGAACTTAAGGAAACTCTTATTTCGCTATTGGTCGCCGAAATGCTCCCGGGCCATCCAAAACCCATTCCGAACATACGCCCAAGTCCGAAATCATCATACTAAGCTACCGGAACCGTCGAAACTCGATTCCGAGGTCGTTTACTCAAAATGTTGACCGAAGTCAAACTTGGCTTTAAAGGCCAACCTTAAGGAACCAAGTGTTCATATATCACTCTAAACACTTCCGAGTCCCGAACCACCCGCCCCCGCAAGTCACAAATCACAATAAGACACTATGGGAAGTTTTATTTAGGGAAACGGGGTCCGATAACGTAAAACGACCGGTCGGATCGTTACAATATATATATATATAT
>ML410211.1:0-30556 GCA_005239525.1 Nicotiana knightiana
GAGATGAGAGAGAGACGGACAGGGGGGGGTGTGAGGCTTAGGTGAAATGAGGGGGTGGGGTGTAGTTTGGACATATATATAGTTTAGGGATCGGACACTTCTCAGCTGTTGGATCTGGAAAGATCAACGGCTGAGATTGACACCTATTAAACGGTGTCGTTTGGACTAAGTGGTAAAGGCCGGGTTGAGGGATTTATTGGGCTGGGTAGTTTGAGTATATGGGGATTGGGCCTTGGTATTGCTTGGCACAGGTCCGATTTTTGACTTCTTTGACTAATTAAACTAATTAATCTAATTAAGTTATAATCTAATTTAATCCAAAAAAATATAGTAACTAATTTAGACCTACTTTTCATCTATTTACAGATTAATCAAGAATAAAATGACCAATTTTATATTCCTAATTAATCTATAATTTAATGAATAAAATGATTAGTTTTAGTAATTAGTTATTAAAACTACATTACATTAAATAACCATCACTCGTCTATTATTCAGTTAATTATAACTTTATAATTCTTTGATAATAGTGATGCAATTTTGAACAAATTTAAAAAGATGAATTATGTATATGCCAAAAAATACAAATCTTTCACAATTAATCACTGAAAATCAACAAAAACTATTAATTTATTTATCGAATTTTGTAGGGGCATTTGGTAGGTGAAAAATCACATGCTCACACTGTTGAGACAGGATAATCTTCGTCTCTATGCAATTTATAATTTTCTAATAAATCCCAGTACCGATCCTCCATTTGTCCCAGAAATTTAAGATCATCCATTGCATGACGAACAGCTAGTGCCTTTTCCATCTCTAGAATCTCTTTCATCAAATGTCGAATCACTTTTTGTTCATCTTTGTGTGTATTTGTTTGGAAGGTTGCAACCAGATCTTGTGGCACAATAAGCCCATGCCAGCGGCATAGTACTTCGTAAGCACACCGTTTTGAGTAAAGGGGAACCCATTGTAGTTTTTCGCCCCAAATTCGCATACCTTCAGGCTTTGTACTTCGCCCTCAATAATGTGCCCCGCCGCAACTTTGAGATCAGTGTGTATATTGATAGGCTTATTTTCCAAGGTACGCAAAATACCATACCACTTGTCATCAACTAAATCGGTGTAGCATATAGTGTTAAGACGTGTTCTATGGGGATCTGTTGAACTATCTTCACCCTTTTGCCTCTTTTTGAACCACTTGTTAAATGTTAGTGGCATTTTTCAAATGGTTTTAATATTTATTCGAAAGGTCTTTGAAATACAGATGACTTGTTTCAGTTTAAGCAGTTGTCTTATACTCGAAAGAATCATTATCACGTGAAGCATAGCGCAGTAAAATACCACGTTATGTGTATTGTCTTGTCGACCTGAAAAGGTCGATGTTCTGCAAAAGTTATATTCTGGAAAAGTTGTATTGTACCCTAAAGAATCATTATCATGTGAAGCATAGCGCGGTGAAATACCACGTTATGTGTATTGTCTTGTCAACCTGAAAAAGCTGATGTTCTACAAAAGCTATCTTCTGAAAAAGTTATATTTTACCCTAAAGAATCATTATCACGTGAAACATAGCGCGGTGAAATACCACGTTATATGTTTTATCTTGCCTATAAATAACTAGCTCATTTTAGTTATTAGTTGCGCTTAACCAAAACAAATAGAAAAAAATTCTATAAAATTTTTATTTTTCTTGCATTAAGAAATATCTGGACACAATGACGTACCAAGGTGTTATTGTGGCAAACGTGAGATTTTGAAGCCATGTTGGTCAAATAGTAATATTGGGCGCAGACACTGGATATGTCAACAACTTGTAAATTATTATTTTGGAAAAAATGTTTGTTAATATTTTTTATATAAAATGTTAACTAATAGTGTTGTGTTATAATCCCCATTGGTAGGACGAAAATCAAAGTAGATTTTACGAATGGTATGATGAACCCATTGTCGATACCCAATTTTTCTTAAAAAAAATTTCAAAATGCATATATGTCTTCAAAATCATGCATTAGCATCAATTGGTATTTTTTACATATTTTATTAATTTGCCCAGTATTTTATCCCAATAAATAATTAAAAAATTGCATCATAAATGATTTCAAAATATTTTCTTGATTTAATATTACTATTATGGTCCTATTAAGTCCAAATTATTTTATAAATAGCCAATTTGGCACCTTTTGGCTACAATTTCAATAACTTTACAATTACAGCGCATGCATACAATTTGTATTATTTTTTATCAAGAATTAGTCTTTTGTATTTCAAATACTAAATAATCATTTTTAAAACATTTCTACGCACGAAATTCATTTTTATAATTAGTAATTATTTTACAAATTATTTTTAAGAAATTTGTTTTGGGTATTTAACAAATAGCCTATTATTATTTCAATTGCAGCCTATATAACCATCCCAAAACACCTTATTAACTAGCCCAATACAACCAGGCCCAAACCCCTAGACACAATTCCGCTTGAATCCTGGTCGTTGATCATTTCTGATCAACGGCCCAAATTGAACCTTTTCTTAATTAACCTAAACGACCCCCCCCCCCCCCAAACCCTCTCATTTCAGTCATCTCACCCGTCGTCACTCATTCCCTCTTCTCTCAACTCCCTCGACTGAACCCTAGTTCTAAAACGCCGTCACCGGCGTAAACCTTCACCTTATGATGCTCCTATGGCTCCTCCGGCCAGTCCTGGCCTCCTATTTACTATGGTCCATCCGTTTCTTATATCCTTGAGAGGATCTCAAGGAACCCAAGCGGTTCTGGTTTGCACCTTTTGATTTCTAGCATGTCTCATGCCATTTGCTGACTATGAGTAAGAAATATCTCTTCATTTTGTTACGAATCTATGGTGTCTCAACCTATGTTTTCATCTCTGTTACTTTTATGAAAAAACCCTAGTCCATTACCTTCGATATTCTCAGATCTGAGATGAATCGAGCACTCTTACATGTTTTTATTTGAAAAACTTCTGGTTTTAACTGATTATTTCGATTTTTGTCTAAACTGGGGTTAATTACAAATTGTTTTCAAAGGTTTTTCTGACTTCTAAGTGTTTAATCGATTCTCCTTCTTCTTCTGGACTGATTTTTGCCAAATTATCCAAACCTTAGTTAATTTTGTGATTTTTCTAAACCATTGTTTTGATTCTGGGTATTTTTGTGTTGCCAGTCATATTACTTTACTTTATTTCTTGGACTTAAACATTTTTCTTCGTCAAATCCGTTATTCCGTGATTTTTTCCCTAATTAATCCCTATTAGGGTTTGAATCTGTTTTCTGGCTAATTTCTATATTTTTGCGAAGGCTTTACTTGGTCTGTTTTCTATTTATGGGAGTTGATATTTTCTTCCAGAAATCAGTATTATTTTGAATCAGATATTCCTATGTGTAAGTCTTGTTTTGTTTCCCTGTTTATGACCTTAAATGGTCATCCATGCCTTGTTTGATTGCCCGTGTAGATTGTGGATTCTTACTGATTCTTTACATGGTATGATTGGGATTCTTTCTCTAATTAGACCCCTGTTATTACTGTTTGATCAATTGCCCTTAATTAAAGGAGTTTATTCTGACTCCCTTATTTGGTTTGATTTGAACTTCTTGCCTTAACTGAATCCATGTTATTATTGTTTGATCAGTTGCCCTTAATTAAAGGAGTTTATTCTGACTCCCTTGTTTGGTTTGATTTGAACTTCTTGTCTTAATTGAATCCCTACTATTACAGTTTGGTCAATTGCCCTTAATTAAAGGAGTTTATTCTGACTCTCTTGTTTGGTTTGATTTGAACTTCTTTCCTTAATTGAATCCCTGCTATTACCGTTTGGTCAATTGCCCTTAATTAAAGGAGTCTATTCTGAACTCCTTATGTGATTGAATTCTGTGACTTCCTTAATTGCTGGCTTTATGATTCCTTTTTACCTTGTTTGTCCTACTCTTAGAGTACTATATAAACACTCTTATTTTACCTCTCAACACACGAACATTAGTTCACAAACACACACACTCACACTCAAACTCTCATTTTTTTTCTCTGCTACTTGGGTTAAATCTTGGTCTAGGCGGCTGAAAGCCAAGGCTAGATATTGGAACTACACTTGCTCTATATTCTGCACTCTTTTCTTCAACTGGTATGTCTCTAGTTAAATTTTGAAACCTAACTCTATGTGTTTCATTCCTGCACTAGTTCATTAGTTATGAATTCAATCCATGTTCATGTTTACTGCTTCGCTTAGAATGTCTAAGCCTGTTTGTTCAATCTGTAATTAGCATGTATAGATATAGTTGTCTACTTGATTGCTTGTCCAGGATGTCTACTTACCCTTGCCTATTCCTATTCACTGAAGAGATCATGTTAAGTCACCTAGTCTCTTAGGGTATTCGATTGACCTTAATTGTGTGTCTAATTATGTCCAGTGGCCCATTGCTTTCGAGATGGCTTTACTGCTTCCTTGATCTATGTCTCCAATTACCTACTATCATGACTAACCTGTTAATTCTATAAAAACTCCTAAGTGTTCTATGCATTTGTTGTCTATATGCCTCCCTGTACCCTGTTCATGTGTTCTTTAATGTGTATTCTATGTGTACCCAACCCTTTTATCCCTGTGTGGAATCTGTTTGCCAAGTGTTTCTGAATCTGGTTGTTCTATGACCAATTAGTTTGTGTTCTGATTTCAAAAGTGTTTTAGTACTTTTCCCAAACTGTTTTTACTACTAAACTAGTTCCTATTTTAAGAAAACCTTTTCATTCCTAGAGTTATCTCTGCACTGTTTTCTCACTAAAAATCTTTCAAAACTATGTCAAGCACTCTCACTTCAATCTTAGGTCAATAGGTTTTGCCCCTCCAGTGTGCGTACTGCCTTGGGATCCTTGAGATTCCTCCGAACTCTGGCACTGGGGCTGGCTATTCTACACTGCACTTACTTAATCCCTGTTATGAAAGTCTAGGTGTGAGCACTGCCCGGGATCCTTGAGGTCCTAAGGGAACTCTGACAAACCTGGACCTGAAATTAGCTATGAAACCCTTGGCATTTGAGACTATGGAAGGCCTGGCATTCTCAGGTCGTATTTGGGCATGCTTCAGGCTCCCTATAATTTAACTTCTTCTCTTTTTATTTATTTATGTAATTCATTCAGCCATTGGTCTGTAATAATTAATTTGTAAACAGATATTGGGGTGATTAGTGAAAAGGGAGGGTAGCGTATGGTACTGTGGGTAAAAAACTAGGTAGAAACCATGTTCCTAGGCTTTATATTCTGCAAATCTGCATTAGAAGCCATGTATTAGGAATGATGTGTTCATTTGCATCCAAATCATGCTAAACATGCATTAGATATCCTATTCTTAGGGCTTCACATTTTATTGTTTCAGCATATTACTAATCCATGCTTGCATAAGTGCTTTCACTTAGAAATCCTGTTGTTAGGCTAATGACACTGTCTTAATGAAGCTATCATTCCTGTATGCATTTAGATACCATATTCTAGGAATTCTTCTTGCATTCGTTTGATTACGCCTAGTTCCATTGAAATAAGTCATTGATCTGAAGAGGTATAAAATCGTCCCTCATATAGATGTTATACTTCTGAATAAACCTGGTACAAACTCCCTTTTTAAAGTCTGTATCACTTAGAACAACATGTTTGTAGGTTAAACAATTTCTAAACTGATAAACATCTCTTGTAATTGTGATTGCACAGTCCCACGCCTAGGCCAGCCTTAGGTAATTAATCTTTATAACGCTGGAAAACTGTGTTTAGTGTGTTTACTGCTCACAGATTTAAAATCAGTAGGAAACTGATTAGGACCCTGCCATTGCATTATGAAAACAGTGTTGCATATTTTTTGTGCTTTAATGTTCACTTAGATACCCTGTCTTAGGATCCTTTCTCTAATAAAAAGTTGCATTTGTCTGTGATTGAGACGCGTTGTTTATTTGCATTATGTGTGGAGGTGAATCTGAGCCTCTTAACTATTTTTGTCACTTATGTGCTAGTCCTACTTGTTCTTGCTTGTCGCCTAGTTTTTCTCTTTTTTAAAAATCATAGGGGTTTGTCTAGAACTGCCAGTATACTAGAGGTCCTAAACTCCTCCGGGACCCCAAAGAAGGGACAGGTAACAGCACGCTTAGATATCGTTAAACAAAACTCGCTTAATAACCACTAAAGGGGTGGGACAATGGGTAGAAAATGATATGATGACATGTGCGCTAATGCAACGTGTAGCACCTCATTGAGGAGTGATTACCGGGCATTGCATAGATATGATCCTATAGGATAAACAACTTAGGACCTCCCTTATCCTTTACATATGTGTGCATGGACTGCTAATCTGTTAAGACCTTTATTGTTTACATATGTGTGCTTGGACTGCTAATCTGTTAAGACCTTTATTTGTTTACCTATGTGTGCTTAGACTGTTTATTTGCTACTTGATTGAATTCACAAAGTATGTTTGGCCAGGACCCACAGTTGTGGACTTTGAGGGGTGCCTAACACCTTCCCCTTGAAGTAATTTCAAGCCCTTACCCAATCTCTGGTTATGCAATTAGTGTTATGAATGACCCTTAATAGGTGCCCTAACGCACCTTAATTCGTTAGGTGGCGACTCTTCGAACTCATTATACCCCCTTTCCCAAAAGGAAATGAGTTGTCCTAATAATGTCGAAAACCCTGACCAATCCGAAAGGAGAGGGAAAAAGGGGGGCGCAACAGCATGGCGACTCTGCTGGGGATTTTAGGCTTTTACCATTATAAACCGTTTTGTGAATTCGTCTAATTATGCCTTGTTTCGTTAAATACCCGCACCCTTCCCCTTTCCCCTTTATGTGCAATTAATTGTTTACTCTCCCAAGTATTTATTTCTTTTCAAAAAATGAAACTGACATTTTGTTTTTGTTTTTCTTTATAACTGCTTTTCAATTACAACTGTTGTATTTATCGCTTTCATAATGTGCAAATGCGTGACAACATGTTTATTGCATAATCATGCTCAACATCATATTTCACTCGTGCCTATATAAATCCTATAGAAACGCTTGATTAGTGGTTGCGCTCTTCCATTTTATATCACCCCTAAATTCGGAAAGGCTTATTTGCGGTAAAACTAGTCGATCAGCGGTGCAGCCGACGGTTCCGTGTCTTTCCCCCTCAAGTTGTCAACTTGAGGGTACCAGTAAAGACCCTCATAATAACCTTACTCTGATTATAACTGTACATGCATCATGGTCAAACCTAGTTGGGTTAATATGTTGTCCACATAATAACCTTTAGGAAAAGCCTTGTCCAAAAGTCCACTGGGGTTTCCATAATCCCAACGGACGAAACCACGATCTGTGCATTAATTTGGAGAAATAGTGCCAATATGCTAATCACTGATGTATAAGTAGTTGAATCTGGAGGGGGAAAAGGCCTAACCTTATTTGTTTTGCAGAAAATGAGGCACGAAGTCCCCAGGTTCGGCATGGTCCAAACAATACCGCCATTGTTGCTGGATTGGTGGGAGGACCTTTCGCCAAGTGACAAAGACCATGTGGAGAGGGTCCTCGGAAACTTACCCTCTTTACTGGATATCTAACCAAACAATATGTTGATTGAAGTGGCCACTATGTTCTGGGATTGAGAAAGGTCCGTGTTCCATTTTGGCAACATAGAAATGACCCCTCTCTTGGAGGAGATAGGGGCTTCGCTGGATTACCTTGGGACAGTCCGGGTTTATTGGTGCCGGAAAATCGTGCCGCTAGAGGGTTCCTAAAAATTATGGTTTGAAAAAAACGATGATTTAGAGTGACTGATGGAGTCCTACATAACCTTTGACTACCTCTATGAACGATACGGCCATAGCAAATCCTATTGTATCTTCCATGACGAATTTTCTATCACTTCCTTGTGTCACATTCTCCGCAGGGTTTTTGTGTTCGTTGTTTGCTTCCTATTCCAAGAAAAGAAGATAGGATTCACACTAGACTGGATGTGGTAGCCAAAACCTTGATGGAGGGGATCGAGGGGCAAACATATACCATTATCCCTATGATCATAGCATACATATACCGAGCCTTGGACCGCTGCCAGAAGGGGTTCAAACACTTTGAGGGTTGTAATTTGCTACTACAGGTTTGGTTACTGGAGCATCTCCAAAGGGGTCAATATCGTTAAGAGTTTCCACGAAGGGCGTGGAATGATTATATATCCTTCCATCACCCTAAGAGAATGACTTACACCCCAGACAGGTTTGCTCAACCGGAAAATGCTACAGAGTGGCCGCAGTTTTTTGACAATTTGACTGAGGTTCAATGGATGTTCGAATGGTTCCCTACAATGAGTTCATCATCAGATCAAGGGACGCTCCGCACCTGGTTTTGATCGAGTTAAGGGGCATATACCCTTATGTTCCCATCAGGGTTATGAGACAAGCAGACAGGAAGCAAGTCATACCGCGAGTTTCTAAAATGAGTCATTACAGGGCAAATTTTCAGGATGATGACATCCCATACAAATGTGAAGCTCAGCATATATGGCATCTAAAGGTTATTATAGAAAGGGACACCATCGATCCAGACAGGTACCACGCAGGGCATGTACCTTTTTACCTATCATGGTTGGAAGAGAGCATAGTAGGGATAGTTGAGCCGGGAACCGGTGGGAGAAACAGGGTCATAGACGAAGTTGAGGCCCAAGTGAAATACAATAAACTGTGCAAAAGGGTTTGTGAGTCTGAGGCCGAACATCTGGAGCAACACAAGACTGATATGGAACTGACCAATGAATGGAAGGAAAGGGCTATCAAATCTAATGAATGGTTGGAATATTTGGAGCAGGGTCTGATGGAGCTAGAGGCAAAGACGAGGAAAAGAGTCGCCGACTGCCAGAATGCTGAGGGAAACGAAGGAGGGCATCTAGCGAGAGTATACCTGTTATTGGGCATGCACGACCTGGGGAACCTAATCGACAGAGCGAAGAAGATCAGGCCTGGGGAAGGTCCTTTTGGGACCAAGTAGATTAGATTTACCTGCTTTTGCAAATGTAATAAGGCCAAGTGTCATTAGTGACTTATCTTATTTAGTGTCGTTTTAGATTTATCTACTTTTACATTAATGAAATGAGGCAACTATTGTCATCTAAGTTCACCAAATCAACTTGCCGCTAGGCCTACCTCAGGCACAATGAGGCTCCAAAATTAAGACGCGCGTTTACAATTCTGCAATATGTGTTTAAATACTGCAAATACTTTTCTCATGATCCTCACTGACTTGTTACCTTTGTTTTTATTTTATTTTCTTTGATTATTCCCCTTCCCCAAAGGTTGGTTCGTGCATTCTGGCATCATCAGCATATCATACAATATCCACGGGCCCTCCACCTTCTCCTTCTCCTAGTCCACCCAAAGTCAAAGGCAAAAGCAAAGGCAAGATGGAAGATTTGACTAATATCAGAAAGGAAAACTCGACATCAGTTGAACATACCGAAGCTTCTGATAGTAGGGGTACTCAGGTTCAGAATGATGTTGTGTCACAACTCGAGCAAAAGCTGCTGAAACTTCAGGGGGAACTTGAACATGTTCGGAACCTAGCGAACTTGTCCTTCTCACTTAATGTTTCGGATGTCAACCACCCGAACACTCAGAACCCCGCACCACCTCAGAATACCCCCAACAGACAAAACCCTCCTGCAACTCACCACTATACAACCCCACCACAAAACCAAACCTTCCCACCACAATACCAACCAAACACCTGCCATACCCCCCAAAACACCCCACCCATCATTCCAGAACCACAAAATTCCACCAACGATCACCTCTATACTCAAGAACCAGGCCACCAGAACAACCCCATATACGTGGAGACTCTACCTCACTCCACCCAACCCATTTCTTACACACCGTAATCCAATGAGAAGGACCTGCTTATCATGAACTTGGCCGAAGAACTCAAGAAGTTGACTAGCCGAGTTCAAGGCATGGAAGGAGGTAAGGGGATCGAAGGATTGAATTATGAAGATCTCTGTATACAGCTTGATGTAGAACTACCGGAAGGTTACAAATCTCCCAGGTTCGAAATGTTCGACTGTACAGTGATCCCAGGGTCCATTTGAGGACCTATTGTGACAAACTGGTCGGAGTTGGAAGAGACAAAAAGATTTGGATGAAATTATTCATGAGGATCCTCACAGGGGATGCCTTGTCTTGATACAGCATCCAAGACCCAATAAGTGTCCTAATTGGGTGAGTATGGCCTTGGATTTCATGGACCGATTCAGGTTCAACACGGAAAATACGCCGGAAATATTCTACATCCAGAATCTCAAGAAGAAAAGCACCGAAACCTTTCGCGAGTATGCCACTCGTTGGAGGTCAGAAGTGGCCAAGGTTAGGCCGGCATTAGATGAAGAACAAATGAACAAATTCTTTGTCAGGGCACAGGACCCGCAATATTATGAAAGACTGATGGTAATTGAAAATCACAAGTTCTATGACATCATCAAGTTGGGCGAAAGGATTGAAGAGGGCATTAAGAGTGGGATGGTCACAAATTTTGAAGAACTACAATCTACCAACAAAGCACTGCAGTCCGGTGGTATATCCAAGAAGAAAGACGTAGGAGAAGTAATGGTTGCATAGGGACCAAAATCCATACTTACATATTGAACCTCTCCACTTGCAGACCTAGCACCTCCACCTACATATCGACTGTCACCCCCACCTACATATCAACCCACATATCCAAGATATTCCCAACCAGCCACTTCCTATCACACATACAACTCCCAACCATCTCACTTTCAGTCACCTCCAGCTCGACAAAATTTCCCAGGACCCCAACCCAACTTTGACCGCAGGCCACCCAAACAATATACCGCCATTGACGAGCCCATTGACCAGCTGTATGAAAGGCTAAAAGTTGTTGGTTACGTCACTCCCATCCCTGCTGTAGCCACAGATAATCCATCCCAATGGATCAATCCAAACAAAACCTGTGCATACCATTCCGGCATAAAAGGACATACCATCGATGAATGTCGCTCGTTGAAGGATAAGATCTAGGCTCTGATCGACAATAAAGTCATCCAGGCAAAGAAAGTTGCTCCTAATGTTCGCAATAACCCCCTCCCAGATCACAGGGGTGGAGGTGTCAATGTGATAGAAATAGATGAAGAATGGGACCCAGAAGGGTCAATCGGGTTAATCAAAGAAGGGGATGACCCCAAGAAGCCAGCAGTTACAGATAGTGCAGACACAGCCTTCAGAAGAGGCTGAGGTAATTACATCAGTCCTGTTCGAGTTTGAGATATCATCGCCTACAGATATGCCCGCATCATTCGAGGTTGAAATAGCACCACCTGCAGTGACTCATGTTCCATTCGAAGTAAAGGTAGCCACACTAATTACAGTGACAGTATCAACTACGCCGCCCTTCAACAATAATGTCGTGCCCTGGGATTACGTAGCTAAAGCTAGATGGAAGGGAAAGGTCAAGGTAGAAGAAGATGGCGCTGCACAGGGGATGACCAAGACTGGAAGGGTCTACACGCCCGAAAACTTGGGAGATTCCATCAAACAGACTTCTAACAGACCTCCCGTTATTGAGACAGGACCGGATGACCTCTGGAGGAAGGTGCAAGCCAGGGAGTACTCAGTCATAGATCATCTGAACAAGACTCCGGCCCAGAGATCTATCTTATCACTGCTGCAGAATTCGAAAGCACATAGGAGTGCTTTGATGAAAGTGTTGAATGAAGCTTATGTGCCTAACAACATCACAAGCGGAGAGATGGCTAACATGGTGGGGCAGGTATTAGATAGTCACAAGATTACTTTCCACGAGGATGAACTACCACCTGAAGGCTTGAGTCACAACAGCGCACTGCACATTACCGTGCAATGTGAAGATTACTTCATTACCAGGGTTCTGATTGATGGAGGGTCCAGCCTTAACATTTGCCCGTTGACAACACTAAAGAGGCTGGTCAAGGGACTGTACAAAATACGAGAAGGATCCATGAATGTAAAGGCTTTTGATGGGTCTCAAAGGTCCACCATTGGAGAAGTCAGTCTCTGTTTACAAATGGGGCAAACATGGTTTGAGATATAATTTCAGGTGTTAGATATATTTGCGTCCTATAATCTGTTACTAGGACCACCATGGATACATGACATTAGGGTTGTGGCCTCAACTTTGCATCAGGCAGTAAAATTCGAGTGGAATCATCAGAAGTCATTATCCATGGGGATGGGAGAAACCCCATCTACAGTCGCCAGACTATCCCGGTAATTGAAGGTAGAAGAAGGCTTGGTGGAGAAACTTACCACCTCATCGAACGGGTCAACACAATAGACAAAGATAAGTGGTAGAGTAGTAAGATTGAAAGCATAATGAATTGGAGCAGATACGAACCCGGCAAAGGTCTTGGTAAGAATCTTCAAGGCATTTATAAGCCAATACGGCTTAAGCACCACAGCACTACCTTTGGCCTGGGATACCAGTACACTTGGCAAGAGTATGATGACTGGACGCCACCATGGCGCGGTCCCTACTATCCATTGGAGCAACCCATACCGCGTCTGGAACAGATTTTCCAGCAAGTCGATGTCATAGGGGAACCAGAGGAGGAAGAAGCATTAGCAGCCTTAAGGGACTTATTCTTGGAAGACGAGGATATGGATTGTTGTGTCATCGTTGAGGGGGGGGAGGAGGAAGGCCCTACCACCCAAGCTGTGAGCAAGTGATCGCTCCTCAAAAACTGGACTGTCAGACCATCTAGGGCCCGACGAGTCCCGGGGTAGCAAGGCTGAACAAGCACTGTTTATTTTATTCGCTAATGATTTCCTTTTCGCATTTTTCTACTTTAAATAAAATCCCAGTATTCCAAAACATTTGTTTAAATTATTGAAAATCGCTTTTATGTTTCAATGAATCAGTATTTATTATTATCATCTTTCTCTCATACTTTTATCTATACAGTATTACTATTCCCTGTCTTGATGAACCAATGATTGTGACATGCAATAAGACAAAACAACAAAAGGATAGTGATTCAGAAGAAGAAGACATCATACCCGAGGAAATTGTCAGAGAAGTAGAGGACTTTGAAAACAAGCCTAAGTCCAATCTGGATGAGACCGAGGTAATCAACTTGGGAGATTCAGAGACCGTCAAAGAAACCCGCATCAGCATCCACCTGTCACCGCCAGAGAAAGAAGAGTATACACAATTCCTGAAGGAGTATGAAGACGTATTTGCAGGGCCGTATGATGATATGACCGGACTAAGTACATCTATCGTGTCTCACAAGTTTCCCACCGATCCAATGTGCCCACCAGTAAATCAAAAGCTCCGAAAATTCAAGCCTGATATGAGTTTGAAATTCAAGGAGGAAGTCACCAAGCAGATCAACGCCAAGGTCCTCAGAGTGGTATAATACCCGATATGGTTAGCCAACATAGTGCCAGTTCCAAAGAAGGATGGGAAATTCAGGGTTTGTGTCGATTACCGGGATATAAACAGAGCAAGTCCCAAGGATGATTTCCCGCTACCAAACATACACATCCTGATCGACAATTGCGCCAAGCATGAACTCCAGTCCTTTGTGGATTGTTTCGCCGGTTACCATCAAATATGGATGGACGAAGAAGACGCTGAGAAAACATCTTTCATTACGTTGTGGGGAGTATACTGTTACAAGATGATGCCATTCGGCCTAAAGAATGTTGGGGCCACTTACATGAGGGTTATGACTACTATCTTCCATGACATGATACATAAGGAGATCGGGGTATATGTGAACGAAGTCATCATCAATTACAAGAAAGACACATATAATATAGTAGATTTGAGGAAGTTCTTCAATAGATTGCGGAAATACAACCTAAAACTAAACCTTGCAAAGTGTGCATTCGGGGTTCCCGCCGGAAAATTTCTTGGGTTCATCGTCAGCCGCCGAGGAATAGAACTAGATTCATCAAAAGTCAAACCCATCCAGGAGCTTCCACCACCAAAGAACAAGAAGGATGTAATGAGTTTTCTTGGACGACTAAATTACATCAGCCGGTTCATAGCCCAGTCCACAGTCATATGTGAACCAATCTTCAAGATGTTAAAGAAAGACACTGCAACCGAATGGACCGGGGATCAAAAGGCCATCGATAGAATCAAGGAGTACCTATCAACGCCACCAGTTTTGGTTCCGCCAGAGCCAGGTATACCCTTATTACTCTACCTCGCAGTACTAGATGGGTCTTTCGGCTGCGTTCTGGGGTAGCATGACGAGACAGGGAGAAAGGGACAGGCTATCTATTATTTGAGTAAGAAGTTCACTCCATACGAGGCACGGTATTCTCTACTGGAACGTACCTGTTGCGCTCTAACCTGAGTCGCTCAGAAGCTGAGACACTACTTTTGTGCCTACACGACATACCTCATATCAAGGATGGATCACTTGAAGTATATCTTTCAGAAACCCATGCCCACCGGCAAACTGGCCAAGTGGCAAATCCTACTAAGTGAGTTTGACATCGACTATGTGACTCAAAAAGCGGTCAAGGGACAAGCAGTGGCATATCATCTTGCTGAGAATCCTGTGGGAGGAGAATACGAACCCCTGAAAACGTATTTTCCTGATGAAGAAGTATTGTTCATAGGAGAAGACATTGCTGACTCCTATGACGGTTGGAGAATGTTCTTTGATGGAGCGGCAAACTTTAAAGGAGTTGGTGTTGGAGCCATCTTAGTATCGAAAACTGGCCAACATTACACGGTATCTGCTAAACTCAGGTTTCCTTGCACCAACAACATGGCAGAGTACGAAGCCTGCATCCTAGGGCTCAACATGGCTATTGACATGAATATTCAGGAGCTGCTGGTAATTGGTGACTCAGATTTTCTTATACACCAGGTACAAAGAGAATGGGCCACCAATAATTCCAATATATTGTCGTATCTGCACCATGTGCAGGAATTGGGAAAGAGGTTCACCAAGACAGAATTTCGGCACATCCCCAGAATTCAGAACGAGTTTGTCGATGCACTGGCCACCCTATCATCCATGATACAGTATTCAGATAAGAACTTCATTGATCCTATTCTAGTAAAGATCCATAGCCAGCCGGCATATTGTGCCCATGTTGAAGAAGAAGCAGACGGAAGACCATGGTTCCACGACATCAAGGAATACTTGGCAAAGGGAGAATACCCGGAACATGCAAATCATACCCAGAAACGTACGCTTCGGAGGTTATCCAACAGTTTCTTTCACAGCGGAGGAACCCTGTACAGGAGAACTCCTGACTTGGCATTACTAAGGTGTGTCGACGCAAAAGAAGCTTCTAAACTACTTGAAGAGATACATGTTGGTACTTGCGGCCCGCATATGAATGGTTTTGTTTTTGGCCAAAAAGATACTCAGGGCCGGTTATTTCTGGATGACCATGAAAACTGACTGCATCCAATACATTCGGAAATGCTACCAGTGTCAGGTACATGCAGACATGATAAAAGTGCCGTCAAACGAGCTCAATGCAACAAGCTCACCTTGAGCATTCGCCTCCTGGGGAATGGATGTCATTGGAGCGATCGAGCCTACCGCCTCAAATGGGCACAGTTTCATCCTGGTAGCTATTGGTTACTTCACCAAATGGGTCGAAGCAGCATCTTACAAAGCAGTGATTAAGAAAGTCGTGGCAGACTTCGTTCGCGACTAGATTGTTTGTCGATTTGGAGTTTCAGAATCAGTCATCACCGACAATGCTTCCAATCTCAACAGTGATCTAATGAAAGCCATGTATGAGACTTTCAAAATCAGACACAAGAATTCCACAGCTTATAGGCCTCAGATGAACAGAGTTGTAGAAGCCGCCAACAAGAATATCAAGAAAATACTGAGAAAGATGGTAGAAAATCACAAACAATGGCATGAGAAGCTGTCATTTGCCTTATTAGGATACCGCACCACAGTCCGCACATCAACAGGGGCAACTCCCTACTTGCTGGTTTATGGTACGGAAGCTGTTATTCCTACCGAGGTGAAGATTCCTTCCTTGAGAATCAACAAGAAGCTGAGCTCAGCGACGCAGAGTGGATAAGGAGCCGTTATGAGCAACTAGCCCTCATAGATGGAAAAAGGATGAACGCAGTATGTCATGGGAAAATCTACCAGAACAGAATGTCCAGAGCCTTCAACAAAAGAGTCAAGCCTAGACAGTTCACACTAGGGCAACTGGTGTTGAAGAAGATCTTTCCGCATCAAGATGAAGCCAACGGGAAATTCTCTCCCAGCTGGCTGGGTCCTTACATGGTCCACAGAGTACTAACAGGAGGAGCTCTCATACTTGCAGAAATGGATGGAGAAGTCTGGCCAAAGCCAATCAACTCAGATGCAGTTAAACGATACTATGTGTAACTCTTTATGCTTCTATCAAATGTTGTAAATTGAACTACCCTCGACCTGATTCCCATTTAAGAGGGGATACGTAGGCAACCCTGTGGGTTCGGTCACAAACCAATAAAAATTTTATTTCCCCCCACAATTGGAAACTTGGGCAGAATTTTGAGGAGGACCCTCAAAATTCCGAAGCAAGTTTAGTCGATCGCAGCATGTACAGCACTCAGAGATATCAATTCATCTAACTGGGGCAGAATTTTGAGGAGGACCCTCAAAATTCCACGGCAAAGAAGGTTGCAATGTCTTAGATCTTGTCATGGTCGCCGGTTCATCTAAATTTCTCAAAATATGGTTTTTACTATGTCTTTACAAAACTATGCATGCTTGCTTGTAAGGTAACTCTGTTTAGCCAAACGCTACCCTGATGATGCAAATAGGATCATCAGACCAAGCAAAGCCAGCGGGAACACGAACTAACCTCCCCTTCTACGGAACTCACAATTTTTCTTTGGATGCAGGGACAAAGGATAAACATGCCACAAAGTCACAATCCTCACAAAAATCGCGTTATCGAAATCTGCTACCAGCTAAGAAATTCTGCTACTATCTGCTATTCGTTCTATTTTCTGCATAAAGCTAATCTATGCCTTCACCTTGCATAAGGCTAATCTCTTCTTTCACCTTGTATAAGGTTAATCTCTGCCTTCCTCTGCATAAGGCTAAACGCTGCCTTCCCTTGCATGAGACTAAGCTCTGTCTCCATCATGCATAAGGCAAATCTCTGCCTTTCCTCTACATAAGGCTAATCTCTGCCTTCCCCTGCATGAGACTAAGCTCTATCTCCATCCTGCACAAGGCTAATTTCTGCCTTTCCTCGCATAAGGCTAAACATTGCCTTCCCCTACTTGAGACTAAGCTCTGCCTCCATCCTTCATAAAGCTAATCTCTGCCTTTCCTCTGCATAAGGTCAAATGTTGCCTTCCCCTGCATGAGATTAAGCTCCGTCTCCATACCCGCATGAGGCTAAGCTCTGCCTCCAATTTACATTATTTTCTGATACTAAGCGTTGTCTCTCCTTTGCTTTTCTTTCGGGCTAAGCTCTGCCCTCCGTTTCACAAGACTAAGATCTATCTTGTTGACATCATATTATTGCATCTCATAGGATGAAATATCGCCAACCTGTCCAAAGGCGTCATAGTCTAAAAGAATCATCCTCATAGCCGGAAGACACCATGTCATGGCCCGAGGATCTCTCAAAATTTTCATATCATTATTCAAAGGCGTCATAGTTCGGAGGCACCATCTTCATGGCCCGAGAACATCATTTCATGGCCTGCGAATCTCATTAATCAACTCATGGCCCAAGACATCATATTCCAAGGACGTCATCCTCAACCGTCCGAAGACAACTCTCATGGTCCGACGGGAATCTGCATCATGTTTAAATTTTTGCACAAATATATGCTCGTATTATCTCTATTTGCAAGTTACCCGGAAAGAAACTGCTATCCCAGTAGGAGCGATCCCGCTCCAGACCCCTCTCTCTTGAACCATTCATTCACCTATCCCTAGATATTGCATCCGTTCTTGCAATGATTTCATCGGTATACTCCGCCAATGAATCCAGAACTACAGCGGCCTGATTCCTGTAAAACAAGGATATGTAGGCAGCTCAGAAGCCAGGGTGCGGCCTAAATCTCTCTAACCATTTCGCTCGGTCAAAATTGGCCATCATATCTTTACCTGATACCTCTTTCATCCTTTTCGGGTAAAGAGCGGCAGCTGTTGATACCCAATTTTTCCTAAAAAATATTTCAAAATGCATATGTATTCAAAATCATGCATTAGCATCAATTGGTATTTTCCACAATTATCTACATATTTTATTAATTTGCCCAGTATTTTATCCCAATAAATAATTATAAAATTGCATCATAAATGATTTCAAAATATTTTCTTGATTTAATATTACTACTATGGTCCTATTAAGTCCAAATAATTCTATAAATAGTCAATTGGCACATTTTGGCTACAATTGCAATAACCTTACAATTACAGCCCATGCATACAATTTGTATTATTTTTTTACCAGAAATTAGTCTTTTGTATTTCAAATACTAAATAACCATTTTTAAAATATTTCTATGCATGAAATTAATTTTGGGTATTTAACAAATAGCCTATTATTATTTCAATTTCAACCTATATAACCAGCCTAAAACACCTTATTAACTAGCCCAATACAACCAGGCGCAAACCCCTACCTAACCCGACCCAATTCCGCTTGAATCCTGCCGTTGATAATTTTTTATCAACGACCTAGATTGAACCTTTCCTAAATTAACCTAAACGACCCCTCCCCCAAACCCTCTCATTTCACTCCTCTCATCCGCCGTCATTCCTTCCCTCTTCTCTCAACTCCCTCGACTGAACCCTAGTTCTAAAATGGCGTCACCACCATAAACCTTCACCTTATGATGCTCCTATGGCTCCTCCGGCCAGTCCTGGCCTCCTATTTACTATGGTCCATCCGTTTCTTAGATCCTTTAGAGGATCTCAAGGAACCCAAGCGGTTCTGGTTTGCACCTTTTGATTTCTAGCCTGTCTCAGGCCATTTGCCGACTATGATTAAGAAATTTCTCTTCATTTTGTTACGAATCTATGGTGTCTAAACCTATGTTCTCATTTCTGTTACTTTTCTGAAAAAACCCTAGTCCATTACCTTCAATATTCTCAAATCTGTATAGATCTGAGATGAATCGAGCACTCTTACATGTTTTTATTTGAAAAACTTCTGGTTTTAACTGATTATTTCCAATTTTGCCTAAATTGGGGTTAATAACAAATTATTTTCAAAGGTTTTTCTGACTTCTAAGTGTTTAATCGATTCTCCTTCTTCTTCTGGACTGATTTTTGCCAAATTATCCAAACCTTAGTTGATTTTGTGATTTTTCTAAACCATTGTTTTGATTCTGGGTATTTCTGTGTTGCCAGTCATATTACTTTACTTTATTTCTTGGACTTAAACATTTTTCTTTGTCAAATCCGTTATTCCGTGATTTTTTCCCTAATTAATCCCTATTAGGGTTCAAATCTGTTTTCTGGCTAATTTCTATATTTTTGCGAAGGCTATACTTGGTCTGTTTTCTATTTATGGGAGTTGATATTTTCTTCCAGAAATCAGTATTATTTTGAAAGTTTGGCTGATTGATTTACTCTGTTAGATATTCCTATGTGTAAGTCTTGTTTTGTTTCCCTGTTTATGACCTTAAATGGTCATCCATGCCTTGTTTGATTGCACGCGTAGATTGTGGATTCTTACTGATTCTTTACATGGTATGATTGGGATTCTTTCCTTAATTAGACCCATGTTATTACCGTTTGATCAATTGCCCTTAATTAAAAGAGTTTATTCTGACTCCCTTGTTTGGTTTGATTTGAACTTCTTGCCTTAATTGAATCCCTGCTATTACAGTTTGATCAATTGCCCTTAATTAAAGGAGTTTATTCTAACTCCCTTGTTTGGTTTGATTTGAACTTCTTGCCTTAATTGAATCCCTGCTATTACCGTTTGGTCAATTTCCCTTAATTAAAGGAGTTTATTCTGACTCCCTTGTTTGGTTTGGTTTGAACTTCTTGCCTTAATTGAATCTCTGCTATTACCGTTTGGTCAATTGCCCTTAATTAAATGAGTCTATTATGAACTCCTTATGTGATTGAATTATGTGACTTCCTTAATTGTTGGCTTATGATTCTGTTTTACCTTGTTTGTCCTACTCTTAGACTACTATATAAACACTCTTATTTTACCTCTCAACACAAGAACATTAGTTCACAAACACACACTCACACTCAAACTCTCTTTTTTTTCTTTGCTACTTGGGTTAACACTTGGTCTAGGCGGCTGAAAGCCAAGGCTAGATATTGGAACTACACTTGCTTTATATTCTGCACTCTTTTCTTTAAGTGGTATGTCTCTAGTTAAATTTTGAAACTAACTCTATGTGTTTCATTCCTACACTAGTTCATTAGTTATGAATTCAATCCTTGTTCCTGTTTACTGCTTCGCTTAGAATGTCTAACCCTATTTGTTCAATCTGTAATTAGCATGTATAGATATAGTTGTCTACTTGATTGCTTGTCCAGCATGTCTACTAACCCTTGCCTATTCCTCTTCACTGAAGAGATCATGTTAAGTCACCTAGTCTCTTAGGTATTCGATTGACCTTAATTGTGTGTCTAATTTTGTCCAGTACCTCATTTCTTTCAACATGGCTTTACTGCATCCTTGCTCTATGTCTCATATTACCTACTATCATGACTAACCTGTTAATTCTTTAAAAACTCTTAAGTGTTCTATGCATTTGTTGTATATATGCCTCCATGTACCCTGTTCATGTGTTCCTTAATGTGTATTTTATGTGTCCCCAACCCCTTTATCCCTGTGTGGAATCTTTTTGCCAAGCGTTTCTGAATCTGGTTGTTCTATGACCAATTGGTTTGTGTTCTGATTTCAAAAGTGTTTTAGTACTTTTCCCAAACTATTTTTACTACTAAACTAGTTCCTATTTTCATAAAACCTTTTCATTCCTAGAGTTATCTCTGCACTGTTTTCTCACTAAAAATCTTTAAAAACTATGTCAAGTACTCTCACTTCAATCTTAGGCCAATAGGTTCTTCCCCTCCAGTGTGTGTACTGCCTTGGGATCCTTGAGATTCCTTCGAACTCTAGCAAATTAGGGCTGGCTATTCTACACTGCACTCACTCAATCCCTGTTATGAAAGTCTAGGTATGAGCATTGCCTGGGATCCTTGAGGTCCTTAGGGAACTCTGACACACCTGGACTTGAAATTGGCAATGAAACCCTTGGCATTTGAAACTATGGAAGGCCTGGAATTCTCAGGTTGTATTTGGGCCTGCTTCAGGCTCCCTATAGTTTAACTTCTTCTTTTTTTATTTATTTATGTAATTCATTCAGCCATTGGTCTATAATAATTAATTTGTAAACAGATATTGGGGTGATTAGTGAAAATGGAGGGTAGCGTATGGTACTGTGGGTAAAAAAACTGGGTAGAAACCATGTTCCTAGGCTTTATATTCTACAAATCTGCATTAGAAGCCATGTATTAGGACCGATGTGTTCATTTGCATCCAAATCATGCTAAACATGCATTAGATATGTTGTTCTTAGGGCTTCACATTTTATTGTTTCAGCATATTACTAATACATGCTTGCATAAGTGCTTTCACTTAGAAATCCTGTTGTTAGGCTAATGACACTGTCTTAATGAAGTTATCATTCTTGTATGCATTTAGATACCATATTCTAGGAATTCTTCTTGCATTCGTTTTATGACACCTAGTTCCATTGAAATAAGCCACTGATCTGAAGAGGTATAAAATCGTCCCTCATATAGATGTTATACTTCTGAATAAAACTGGTACAAACTCCCTTTTTAAAGTCTGTTTCACTTAGAACAGCATGTTTATAGGTTAAATGATTTCTAATCTGATAAACATCTCTTGTAATTGTGATTGCACAGTCCCACGCCTAGGCCAACCTTAGGAACTAATCTTTATAACACTGGAAAATTGTTTTTAGTGTGTTTACTGCTCACGGGTTTAAAATCAGTAGGTAAACTGATTAGGACCCTGCCATTGCATTATGAAAACAGTGTTGCGTATTTCTGTGCTTTAATGTTCACTTAGATACCCTGTCTTAGGATCCTTTCTCTAATAAAAAGCTGCCTTTGTCTTTGTTTGAGACGTGCTGTTTATTTGCATTATGTGTGGAGGTGAATCTAAGTCTCTTAACTATTTTTTTCACTTATGTGCTAATCCTACTTGTTCTTTCTTGTCGCGTAGTTTTTTCCTTTTTTAAAAATCATAGGGGTGTGTCTAGAACTGCCAGTATACTAGAGGTCCTAAACTCCTCCGGGATCTCAAAGAAGGGACGGGTAACAGCACGCGTAGAGCTCGTTAAACACAACTCCCTTAATAACCGCTAAAGGGGTGGGACAATGGGTAGAAAAGGATATCATGATCTGTGCGCTAATGCAACGTGTAGCCCCTCATTGAGGAGTGATTACCGAGCATTGCACAGATATGATCCTATAACATAACCAACTTAGGACCTCCCTTATCCTTTACATATGTGTTCATGGACTGCTAATCTGTTAAGACCTTTATTTGTTTACATATGTGTGCTTGGACGGCTAATTTGTTAAGACCTTTATTTGTTTACCTATGTGTGCTTAGACTGTTTATTTGCTACTTGAATGAATTCACAAAGTATGTTTGGTCGAGACCCACAGTTGTGGACTTTGAGAGGTGACTAACACCTTCCCCTTGAAGTAATTTCAAGCCCTTACCCAATCTCAGGTTATGCAATTAGTGTTATGAATGACCCTTAATAGGTTCCATAACGCACCTTAATTCGTTAGGTGGCGACTCTTCGAACTCATTATACCCCCTTTCCCAAAAGGAAACGAGTTGTCCCAATAATGTCGAAAACCCTACCAATCCGAAAGGAGAGAAAAAAAAAAGGGGGCGCGACACCCATTAACCAGGAGTACTACAAATCATGTTTGCAGTATGTTTGGAATATGACCGGTGAATACGAATTCCAGATCTTTAAACTACAACGACAAAGTGTGGCAATGCAGGAGAAACTAATATAGGCGAAAGAAGAAAAAAATAGGTTGGAAGAGAAATTTAAGTGGTTGAAGCAGAGAATAATGGACGATAGTGACTAAACAAACACATGTATATATTGAGTGTAGTATTTTATCTTTATGTTTTCCGTGTCATGTATTTTCAATAGTTGTACCTAATTTAAATTATGTTAAGTTGCTATGTTTGTGTTTGTATTGTAGTATTAAAATAACGAAGAACCTCAGAAATAAAAACATAATGCGCATATAATGTAAACCATCAATAATGTTGCCATTATTTACTGAATGTCATATGTACGTAAAATCAAAAAAAGTCAATGTGTCCCACAGCCTGTATGCTTTAAAGCAGTCGTTGGCCTGAGGCGCATCCCATTCCATCCGGCTACACTATCAGGATCTCCTCATCACATCGCCCCTTTTATCGGAGGATGCGTTGCAGCATGATCGTCAGAAAGGCTGGCAGGCTCGGTATAAAGGGGTCGTCGGTCCAGAAGTATCTATAGAATAATAAGATATTTTAGTATATGAAATATGTATTAGTAATGTACGTGTTAAGTCACAAAAATTTAAATTGTCTTACCATGGTCTCGGCAGGCTCCTGAATATAATCATATGTCTCTGCAATGTCAGTATCGCACAAAGTGGCCTATGTGACGGGCGAGGATGATGCCTTAAAAAAAGGCTTAAGATATTTATGACTAATCAATGAGATAAAAACAAATATAAATAATAGTAATACAAACAAACTTGCGCCTGTGAAAGATCCTCAGCATCTCTCGATGATGAGCCATAACTCAGTCGGCGCCCACTATCCGCATCTCGTGTCGGACGATCAACAGCAACCGTCGATGGCTTTGGAGGACCAGGAAAATAGTGATCCCACTCCTGTCGCGTAATGGCCGTGCCCGCAATCAATAATGGAGCTGATGGGGTCACCTGCGAAGTCCTTAGAGTAAGCTGAAGGCTGAATGATGGCATATCACTAGGAGCATCCTCTAGATCATGGTGGTCACCAGGCTGATCAACTCCAACATCCTCAA
This sequence comes from Nicotiana knightiana, assembly GCA_005239525.1. Lineage (NCBI taxonomy): Eukaryota > Viridiplantae > Streptophyta > Magnoliopsida > Solanales > Solanaceae > Nicotiana > Nicotiana knightiana. The sequence goes on from ML410211.1 coordinate 24,100, forward strand.
TAGGTGCCTCAACGCCCCCTTGCTGGGGACCACGTCCTCGCTGACCCCCACGACCTCGTGGGACACCCCTACCTCTCTTGGCACGCCTGCCATGTCGACCACGTTCCAGGTCCACTACTGGCCCATGATGGTACTGCTCTGGCGCCACATAATTAGAATCGTATTCCAAGCGCTCATCATCTCGGGTTCGTCTCAATGTCCAGGAATCCAGATCTGTAACCTGTCGGCCATACTCGTGCAAAGTGGTCGCTCCCTCGCTAGTATGTTGTTGCATATGCAGTCCCAAGTGGTAGAACAGATGTTGTCCAATAGCCTACATAACATGTAAAATATTAATTATGAAACGCTAGGTTAACGTTATAAGTAAGTATATCAAATAACATACCAGTTCCTCATGCCTCCCGGCGTATGGAATGTACCGACCGCCAGCGTGATGAATGGGATTCCTGACGAAAAGTCGGGTAACGCTGTGGTACCAGCCATATACTCATGCTCACCATTCGTCCAGTCAGGTGGAGGGGGGGATAGAATCAGGTCATGCCGCTGGTCCCAAATATCGATATGTACCTCTAGCCATGCCACATATGTATGGTCAACCCTGGAATGATCATCCCGCTGGTAATGTGTCCTATGCCAAGAGGGCGGTGGAGGTACAAGTTGCGGTCGACCAAACTGGCAAAGGACTCGCTCGGTGGCATGATGCTCGACAATATCGAGACATATCAACGGGACGGAAGAGCTCCACATAGTTCGATCGGCCAAGCAATAATCGAGCAAACCAGCTATTAGTTCGTCGTTGTATGGCCTCCAAATGAACTACTAAGTAAAAATATGAACCGTGAGTATATGCAACACATATAAAGCCAGGCCAAGTAAACTTAAGTATGAATTTACCTGTGCGCCCTCCTTCAAATCCGAACAAAAACCTACAATAGGGGAGATTATGTCGAGCCGCATACTCGCGTCCGTATCCCCACCTATCAACCCACCTCCTAGATAAAGGGAGAAACGGTGGAGGTGGTGCATCTAGAATGAAGGGTGGTAGAGGTGGCTGCAACTGCAGGAACCGCTCCCAGGCCCAAACCTAATACACAATGTGGACGTAAACTTTAAGGTATATCTTTACTATGTATGTTATAATCATGAAAATAATTGACTATGTTTTCACCTGAAGCAGCAACAAAAATCCGGCAACGTCTCGCTGGGTTGCCCATGCTCGCCCGGCACATCTTCATGTACAAGTAACCAAGAACACCAACACACCAGCTGTAATCATGTAAATCATCTCGCCGCTCAAGATGATGAAGAAATCTCAAGGTGACTAGGTTTCCCGAAGTTTTCGAGAACAATACCCCTCCAAACATAAGCAGCAGCAGCAACATCGTGTACCGGTTAATATGAATTTTTGGTGTATCATCCGTAATGTTAGCATGCATCTCCTCCAGATGCAGCCGGACGGGTGACAACTGCAGAAGAATAGCCCCAACCAATGCAACCTCATCCGTTGGCTGGAAATCGGTGAGCCGCTGCAACATCTCCAGGTACTGCAAACCCGTATATTCCTTGATGGCATGCGGTAAAGCAGCAGGATGTCAATCAACCAGCAGCCCATACAGAACCTCCACGTCCTGAAGCGTGATAGTGGCCTCGTCAATGGGTAAATGGAATATGTATTTCCCTGGTCACCACCGCTCTATCAAAGCAGTGATCAACGACCAATCCAGCTGCAACCGGCCGATCTCAACAATTCTATAGAAACTCGTATCCTGAAGGCGTTTGACTATACGGGGATGGAGATGGTGGACCCTAATAAAATCCTACATATCGTCTACTCCTCTAGCACGAAAAGTCTGGGACAATAACTACCCCTCCCATATGTAGGAAGACCTATGCTCGGCCTGTAGAACCAGTGACTCTAGCGAGGCAGGTCCGGGATGCAAAGGCGGAACCTCCATGACGACTACTGTAAATTGAACAATATTAATTAAAGTATTTTTCTTTTACATTGCTTAACATCTTTAAATATATTGCAATACCTTTAATATTAAAATTTATTCGATATTGTTACTATATTTTTAATTAGGTTGATACATTTTCAATATTATAATTTTATAATTATATGTTACTTTAATATTTTATATGTTATTTTACTATTTTATACGTTTGTATATTATTTAATATGTTTGTTTCTTATTTTATATGTTAGTTTTATTACGTTATATGTTTGTTTGTTACTCACCTATTTTTTACTATAATAAAATTAAATAATTACTTTTCATAACTATACAGGATTTAATTATTAAAATATTCACATTTTGGTTCCGGACTCGATATTTGAGGCCCAATAGCACCAAGGTATCCAATGTTCTTGTGTTCATGATGAGAAAAATTTCCTGGTTTATCAGTCAACAGATCTGTTATTTTATATGTTAGTTTATTATTTTATATGTTAGTTTTATTATTTTATATGTTTGTTAGTTACTCACTTATGTTTTACTATAATAAAATTAAATAATTAATGTTCATAACTATACTGGATTTAATTATTAAATATTCATATAACAATACTTAATTTGACAAATATTGTTGTTTTCTCATGTTATTTTCTTACGTTTGTTGATCAGAATTGGAGAGAGTTTGTATTTGAACTATCAGCTTTTTTGACGTATTTTTGGGTTTAACAGATACTTAAATGATTAGTTTCAATAACTGCAAGGATACAATGCTAAAGGGCACTATATTTTACTACGTTAAAAGGGCGCTACATTACAAATACGAGCACTACATTAGGCCACAAGATACCACTATAGGGAATTAAAGTAATAATTTATCTATTTTACTAGTCTTTTAGCAAATAAATAATCTAAATTGGATAAAAATAATAAATTAATTTAAACACAAAACAATCATGAAATTATATAAACCACGGTAAAAAATAAATTAATATTTTTTTAACAACTAATAATAATTTCCCTATTTTACTAAATTTTTTAGCACACTAATATTATAGTCCGGATAAAAAATAACAAATTAATTAAATCGCAAGACAATCACAAAATAACATAGAGCACATTAAAAATAACTAATATGCATTTTTTTATACATGAGTTATAACAAAAATTAAGTCAGAATACCTCGATTTAAAGATTTGAAAAATTGAAGATTTGGTGATTTGGAGCCAAAACGAGCAACTCACTATGAGATAACACCTTAGCTAGGATGTGGGGTCGAGAATCTATATTTTTTGTGGGATCGGTGAGCTCCACTCGAGCTTTTTTTCGTTAACAGGGGGAGGGAGAGCTTCTGATTTGGTGGGAAAGGGGAACTGGACGGGTTTTTATTTGGGTATAGCGCCTTATATTAAGACATTATACTATAGCGTCTTAATATAAGGCGTTATACCTTCCTGCTCTTTTGAGGTTCAAATATAGTGTCTTTTAAAAGGGTATTATACTTAACTGGACAAACGATCGTTAAGGTATAGCGCCTTATAAAAGGGCGTTATATATAATATTGTCATCAATTTCTTTTTCTACACATTTTGATTTTTTGAGTCCAAAAGAACCACATTTTGGTTCCGGACACTTATATCGAGGGCTAACAAGTTGAGAGTAAATTTTGGCAAGTCAACTCCGATCAAATTAATCATTGATCTATTCAAGTACTCGTTCAAAGTTTATTTGTATGAAGATAAGTTGATTATTTTGTGCAATACTAAACAATAGTTCATGATTCAATTCGCTAAACTCAAAACTATTATAATTTGTTTAGAGACCACAAAAACAAGTTATACTTTCCTTAGAGAAAGAGAGAAAGTAGAGTTAATTCCTTGGATTGTCATTCAACTTATAAAAATAGTTCACTAAAATTACTTTTATTTTTTTTAAACCAATTAAGTCACTAATGTTTACCTATTATCCATAACATAACTCCTATAAAAAGTAATAAAAATGATAAATGGTCCCTTAAGTTTGAGAATAGGTTTAAAGGTGTTCTACAAATATACCTTTGTGCATATTAAGTTTATAAAATTTATCAGAACTAGACACTTTTATTCTCCTATTAATTTTGTAAGTGAGCTTCTTCTTTTTTTTCTTTTTAGAAAAACACCAAGAAATGCTTCTCACAAAGCAAAAGTTTAAAAACTTTTTGCAAAGATTTTTTAAGAAAAACTTGGACAATATGTTTCAAAATTAGTTTTGCAAGATTCAAAAAGTTACAAACGCCAGAGTTTCTTTAACTATTCTAATAACAGTCTCATTTTTCATTAATAATTAGTTTAATCATCGTTTAGAGTATTTAGTTTAATCATCAGTTTAGAGTGCGGTAGAAAGTCAATTACAAGACACAAGTATGTTGTAAACTTGTAGTTCAAATATAATTATACCTAAATTAAACAAGAATGATAAATCTAAAGAAAATGCTATGAAAGAAGATAAGAGAAATAGCTGTAATTCGGAAAATGATTGACATACATCATTTTCTAAATTTTTATTTTAAAATATTAAGTTGAACTAAATCAATTTAGCTTTAAAGTTTAGGTAATTTGACTCTTGATAAGCGAAATGTGTCATCTGAATTAAGAGTTTAGTTAATTTGACTCTTGATAAGCGAAATGTGTCATCTGAATCGAGAGAAAATACTAATTTGTATGAGTGATGAAAAACTTGAAAATCTAAATAATTCTAGATGTTCCTTAGAAAAGTCGAGACTCGGAAAAGTGCTCTGAAGACTTTACTGTATTAGATATAGGGAAAAAAAAAGATTTTATCTTCTATATCCTCCCATCAACGTACAAAACAAACATTATTTAGAGAAATAAGAACAAAACACTTAAGTAATAATTGTAGAAATCTATTGGTATTAAGGGCCGGCGTTCAGTACGGTATTTTAATATTCCGTTCATCAATATTGTACATATCAATATCGTATCAAAGTAATTCGATAAGGTTCAGTATTTTCTTGTTTTCGGTACGATTCCGATGTCGTACATAATGAGAAAGTGGTGAATTTTCAGTAATTCCTTTGGTTTTCATTAGTAACTACTTGCATAGTGACACAAGCAAATTAAGTTGTCTATGCAGTGACTGTGAGAGTAATAGACAGTGAGATCTGTATTCAATCCAAAGTAGTTGTACTACGACAAGGCTTACACTTTAGAAGGTGCAACTTATTGCTAAAGAACACCTAATCTCTGTATGTAACTATATATTGCAAATAGTATCTCACATTCTCATAAATATTCATCAACGGGGAGTTTATTGGTGGATCGTATATCATCCTGAATATGCATCAGGTATTTTCAATAGTTTACATGCATCTAGTTAGGCTGGGTAAAAGGAAAATGCTCAACAAGTTTTTATAGTTACAGGAGATACTTCGGTATTTCGGTATATCGAAAAATCAAAACTGTACCGAAATACTGTACAATCGAAAATTTTGTACCGAATAACCGAACAACCGAAAATTTTGTACCTAATAGGTATCACCTATAATCAGTTATTCTGAGTTCGTTACTTTTAACTATTAGTGTTAGCATGAGACTGGAAATGCTTAGTCGTTCTAATAAATTTAAAGGATTTAATAGTCACAAATATATATTTATAGAGATTAGTTTTGACCTATTTTTAAGCGTAAGGGACCATTTAATCATTTTCTAGTGCTTTTCACGTATGAGTTAATTTGTGGGATAATAATAGGTAAAAGATAAGTGATTGTATTAGTATAAAATAAATAAAAGTGACTTTACTAAGTCAATTCTAAAATTTGAATGAAATTAATCGAGAAAGTATGTTATAACTGTTAGCTAAAATTAAATTTGATCATGATGAACACTGCTTGAAGACTATAGTAGGGGTGTTCAAACTGAACCTGAAAATTGCACCAAACTGATTAAAAACCCCGACTAGGTTTGGTTTGATTGTTATCGCCTCTGTGTTAAAACTCAGAAAATCAGAAGAACTGTTAGAAGAAACAGAAAATATATATAAACGATAAGAAATATTCCGAGTCCACAATTTCCTTGTGTGTCCTTAAGGAATTTTAACCCCCTCACAAGTTGCCAAGGTAATGGATTAAATCCTCCCAGGATGAAACGGAATAACCTTCCTGCAACAGTGGCAATACCAACTGCAGGATACCAACAAACTCAAAGAACGGAGCAAGATCACACTTACGAATTTGAGAGAGAGAGAGACTGCGAAGTAGAATGCAGTATTCAGAATGGAATTCGTGATTTTCAGTGTCTGGAAAAATAAGCCATGCCTCAGAATTTATAGGCAACTATTGGAAGAGGTGTGATGTCTGTTCAAGAAAAAAAGTGTCTGTTCAGGAAGGAAAACAAGCAAAAGCAGCGTTTTTGAATTTCAGTTAATTCCGTTAATGAACTAACTGACATTTAATTTAATTATTAAATAATTAATTAAATAAACTTTGTCCAAAAATAATCTTATCGATC
>ML410213.1:3365-28846 GCA_005239525.1 Nicotiana knightiana
ATACACACACACATATCACATCTTGTATCAATTGCATGTATATCCGATTATATTTTAGGAAGATGGTAACCTTTTTCCAAGTATTATTGTGAGTGGTAACAAATTTGGAGCCATAATATGCCTTATTATTATCTAATGATCCTAGCTCACCTTTCTATATTTGTTTCTTTAGATGAACCATGAATCCATGAATAATGCATAAGGAATTCACATTAGGCTAAAAACAATCAGCTTTCAGTTTCATGTAATATATTGTATGTTATTAAGGCAAGTCAATTCGATGTTTCGCTTTGGATTTCACTAATTCTGATTGACATAATCAAACAGCAACAAGAAAAATAAATAAAAATGGGAATTAATCAAATAAAAATGTGGAAGTATTTTTTTGTTCTGTTTGTGTAGGCAGCTTTTTTTTTTCTTTTTTTTTTTCTTTCGTTTCTTTCTAATGAACATGACTACTTAGTAATCCTTTCGTGGCTATTATAATAAATTAGTAAGTGTTAAGAGATAAAATAATTAAATATTTTAAATACACTATTAGCCCATGTGTTAATACCCGAACCTTGGATTGATGTGCTTAAATAATAAAAAGGATCATGTGCGCATCCCCGCGTCTCGATACCATTAAATTTAAAATAATTATATTTTGACCATGTGTATATTTCGTACCTTGGTTTAACATTTAATTTCAAAGAATACCTTGTGTGTACCGCATCTTGGTGAATATAATTAATAAAAATACAATAATTAATTAAGCGGTAATAAATAAGCCATAATTAAAAAAAATACAAGAATAGCTAAAAATTGATTTAAGCATTACATTACTCAATAAAGCAACCGTGCTAAAACCACGGGACTCGAGGGGTGCCTTACGACTTCCCTTCTGTCAATAGAATTCCTTACTCAATTTTTTGTTTTCGTAGACCATGAATTAGGAGTCAAATCTTCCTTTTGATAAGGGATTCAATAAAAGGTGACTTGGAACACCAAAACTCAATTTTAAGTGGCGTCTCTAAATAATAAATAATCTCTTTTTTAAAACGTCACTTCGATTGCAAAAACTCTTTTAACTCAACCTCGTAATAGGGTTGCTGCGAAAAAAAGAAGTGTGACAGTAAAAGTTGAGATTTCAGAAGTTTAAAAGGATCTGAGAGTAAAGAAAATACCTAGAAAGGGACAAATGTCCATTTTTCTGTTACAAAATATGCCAATTCGCTGATTCTTAGGGAAGCTGGCAGAATATTCCCACACCCCCTTTCCCTCACACGTAGCACATGCTCTTTTTTATTTTTACAATGATTTCTCTGTAGAAACTTGAATTCCTTCCTTCATCTTCACCCTAATTTTCTTTTCTTGAGTTTCAATCTAGATACAAAACCAAAAAAAGAAGTTCCAAAAGAAAACGCAAAAAATGTTGTTTGTTGCTGCACATTTTCTGGGTCTTCGAAGCTATTTTTGAGTTGAAGAAGCTGCTTGTTTCTTGCTGTCTCTCCATTAGTAGCTGAACTTGTCTCTTTGCATTCCATACCTTTATTTGGTCATTTCTCTATTGTTCTCTGCTCTAGGTATGTAAATATTCATCTGCAGTTTTCTCCATGAATTAATTTTGATTTGCTCATGCCATGTTCATGTTGAGTCGTCATAGATTTGTGATGTTTGAGAGTCAGATTTTCCTGTATTTTTTCATGTTCTCTCTCTGCTTTCCCTTTATGTGTTGAAATCATAGAGAGTTGATCATTTGAATATTAACCTGCTATTTTCACTTGTTTCAATTGTGATAAGTTAGATGTAGATTTGCAGGTTAGCTCAATAGCTGTCCTTGTAAATGCAACTCTAGTTTGGGATATTGCAAAGTCACATGTGCCAAAACTGAGTATCTTAACAGAGGTTAATGAAATTGGAAGCACTCAAGTTAGAAGTCCGGTGTTACCTCCTTGAGTCGAATGGGTTTGGAAGGGAAGATTATGGGGTCTATCCCCATAATAAAAAAGAAAAAAAAATAATAGCAAGAAGATGATTGGCTAAGTTGGCGGTGGATAACAACTTAGCAATATGCAAGTTCTCAAGTCTCGTGGGAGACATTTTCTCACCTATAGAAGGAGAGCTTCGACTCTCATTTCTACACACTAATCTCAAAGGAAAATATATTTCGAACTGAGAGAGCAGTGTGAGGTATTCACAAGCGGTGTAATTTGTGAGGGAAAATAGAAAGTGGGAGCAATATTGTAGTGAGGTGAGAATCTTAAAAGAGGGTTATTTCTTATGAGTGTATAGTGATCTCTGGAGTATTTTACTCGGGATTATTGAGTGTAAAATTTCTCATTATAGTGGATTACTTTGCTCCTCTCGGGCTCGTGATTTTTTCCCTTATTCAGAAAGGTTTTCCATGTCAAAATCGTTGTGTTCTTTTTATTATTTTTGTTCTTGTTGATTACAGTATCTCGGTACTACGTTATTATTCAGTGTTATTATTATGAATATTATTTCTGTGGGAGATTTATAGCCAACACATGTAAACATATTGTTTTGTTGATACTTGTATTGTTAAACCATGTGTATGTTATTGCAAATGTTAGGTTCTTTGGTAATTGTCTCTGGTGTATCTCCATCCGTTTATGTTTGCTAGTATTTATTAAGGTTTAGAAAATTGACGAGGTTTAATTTCGGAAAAAATCACTTATTTTGGACCGGTGGGAATAGGACGCAACTTACCAGCATCCGGTGTCGTTCATACACCATTTATCAAAGTGATATGCATTTTCACTTTATTTTTTAACTGCTTTAGCTGCTGTGGTTAAATTCCTTGGCTTGGCATAAATATCGGGGTAAATAGTTACCATGGAAAAGCCGACTTTCAGATCATAACTTTTTTCTATTTGGCTGAAATTTCTCTTGCCATTAAAGAAATTAGTTCTTTCCTTTTTTCTCCGCTGCAGGCAAGAAATAGGCGCATAATATGAAACATACGATTCTCCAGCCTACATGAGTACCACATCGAAAGCTAAGAACAGCCAGAAAGAAGAGAACTGATATGAAATCCGAAGGCCGCGGACAACATAAAGCATACCTTTCTTGGCCTTTTGGCTAAAATCAAATGTAGTATCTGTTCTTATCAGTTTAACATCTGATATGTGAGTTACTGATATTAATATAACTTTTTAAGGGGAGAGTCCAATAAGGTAGCTTGCTACTTGGGCTCACAAGAATCATAATTTTAGAAATTATTATCTCACCGAGAATACCAATAATAGAAAATGTTAATAAAATACTTTCCAATAGTGTTGTCATAGAGTTCTGTATCTTTCTGTAATGCCGATAAATCTATCCATGCGGATAGATATTGTATGTAATTTCAGACAAATATTAAACTAGAGATGTAGTTAACCGACAACATTATCATTTTTTCCAGGAATTTAGATTTTTAAAATTTTGTAACACTTTTGATAATAATATCTATGTAATTTCTTAAAATTGACATTCATTGATATAAAATACACATGCAACACGCGTTATTATGTTATATTTGGAATATATGCATTTTCTTTGCTCGGTATTTTTGTTGTCGATATGTTTTATTATTTGATGGTGTATACATACGTTTGATTGTATGTAGCATATTAAGTTTATAAGGAATTTGCTACAATTACAAAAGGATAGAGGTCTAAAGCATATGAGAAAAATTTAATTGAACCTAAGATGTCAAATTCAATGTATATTTTGTTATCAATATGCTGGAGCATGCGTACGCATTTGTATCAATATAGCTAAGTGATTTATAACTCAAAAAAGGAGCTTAGAAAATGGGGTCACCTAAATTTTATATCTTTTTATACAATTTTCATTAGTATTAACTAACATGGACAAATGCAGATGTTACTACTAAATTGTTCATCTCACAAGTTCAGAACTATTTCAATTATTTTTTATTTAACTATTTCGTAAACATAATAAATGAGTGTTTCATCTTTTTTAACGTATCTTACTATTTCATATTAACTTTTTATTAAGTGACGCGGTATATACGTGCAACACCGTACTCTAAAAGCTAGTATGTAGAATATACCTAAGTACATCGAAAATAAAATGGACGGATGTATCATTCCAAGAAAACTAAAGACTGGACTTAAAAGTTTAACCATCCAATATTCGAGATATACTAATCCAACTAATCTGGGAAGGATAATGTATACGCAAATTTTATCCCCTACGTTAAGAGACAGAGAAGTTGTTTCCAATAGATTCTAGTCTCAAAAATCCAAGGCAGCCTACCAAAAAGAGTTCAAATTTTTCGTCGCTGAAAGATTCTCAATTCTCATTGCTTAAATTCAAGAACTTCTAGTGAGGGTGAAGGTGGCATTTAGAAAATTATGTCTTTGGACTATTCATGATAATTAGTTTCTCTGAATATATACTGCCACTAATTCGTCTAATAAATTTCATAAAACATGAGAAAGAAAGGAGCTTTGCAAAAGATCCGGAGACCATAACATTTATTCATTTAAGATGCAAATTTGCAGTAGAAAGTTACAACAACAAATTCAGTGTAATCTCATAAGTGATGTCTGGGGGAGGATAGAGTGTACGCAGACTTTACCCTTGCCTTTAAAAAACAGAGAGGCTGTTTTCGATAGACCTCGGCTCAGGTGAAAAAAGAGAAGGAACAATAACAAGCACACCAATCTAACAATCAAAGCGAAAATACAAAACTAACACTAAGTAATGCCAACAAAAAACTTGCGTAGAAAGCTGAGTTCCAATATACTGCTTTTTAAATTTTTGGCAAATATTGGTACCAATAGTTTTCATTCTTCACCATGGAAATAATAGGCAAGTTTTGTAACTTCACTTTGACTATGGATTTTTGTAAATGGCTAGAAAAATACATAACGCCAATAAAATGTCCAAACTGGATTCAATGCTGAAGTTCAAAAATTCATATATCGATTAAGCAAAATAAAACAAGGCCAGTGCAAAAATTAAGATTCGATTTGGTGGGGTGCACCAGGCCCGTGCAGTAGTGCAACGCATGGGCGACGTTTAAGAGCCCAGATAGCAAGCTATCTTAATGGACTCTTCCCCTTTAAAAATTGAGTTAATATCGTGTGAATCGATGACTCACATATCAGATATTAAACTGATAAGAACAGATACTACACTTGATCTTAGCCAAAAGGCCGAGAAAGGTATGCTTTATCTTGTGCTCGGCCTGCCGCTTTTATACAAGGTCTCTCCCTTGTCTTTTGTTAGCTTTCGATGTGGAATTTTATGTGGCCCATATTGAACCTCGTGCTTCCTCTTTTTTTTTTTCAATATTAAATGTGGGCAATCTTAAAGAAACAGAGTTATGTCAAAAAATAACTACCCAAGTAAAGGTCCAACAATACAAGTATCCGAAAAGAAATGTTTATATGTTCATATATTGAAATAATAACATTAAGGGGAGCCTTGAAGCGACGGTAAAATTATTTTTTTGTGACTGTCACGAATTCGAGCCGTAGAATCAATTATTGATACTTGCATTAGGGTAATCTACTTACATATTCAAGTCACTCTAAGCTATACTGCGAGAACCAAAATTTGATGTCTTATGTTTAGGGTAGATCAATCAATTCACAACTAATTATCTGTTTCACCTTACAAAACCCAACTCCTTTCATACCCATTTGGGAGTCCCTTCAGACTTCACTCCCACCACCAACTGAACTCGTCGTCGAAATACTTGGCCCTTCAAAAAAAATAATCCCACCACATCAAATCGGTTTGATTATTTAAAAAAAAAGGGAATTTTTCATTATTTCTAAATAATAGATTTAAAAATACAATCAATTTTAATGAAATTGGCCAATCAATTTCACATTCTGCTGGGAGGAATTTAACACAAACTCAAATTTCTTCAAGGGGGATATAAATCTACCGAGCTAACCTACAAACAATACCAATAATTGGAATCCTATCCTAATGTGCTGCTTTATTCTGCACTCTAGCTTCTCGCCCTCATCTTTACAAAGGTTAGATGTTAAAACAATGTAAATATTTTTTACAGTTAACTTTTAACAGTTTCATTTTTTTCCTTTCATTGTTTTACCTTTTTAATTGATTAAAATCTCATCTTTCCTATAGGATAACACTAGGAATGCAATAACTTTTCAAGTAATAAAATTTTTATTATTTTTCAAAAAATTTTAACTCATTAACACAAGGTATATACACAACACGCGTACATAGAGACTAGTATTAAATTAAAAGCACGAAGACCCTTGGCGAAAAGTCGTTCGCCGTTTTGACCCTCTTAAACTACAGTTCACGCCGGACAAAATGTCATTTGATTATTTTTCTAATATTTAGTAATAGTAATCTAATTAATTTCCTAATATTTAGGACTTTGATACTACTAGTACTACTACTACTATTATTATTATAATTTTACAAATGACAACTTCTCCTTATGTTCTATATTAAATTGTTTGCTATAAAAAACTATAAGTCATTTAGGCGTTACGTTTCCCCTTATCAATTGCTTCTATGAGCATAACACCAACCTCTTCATTCCCAAATGGCAGATAAATTCATTTTTTTAGTTTATTTTATTTGATAAGTCTTTGTTGGTAATAGTATCTACATATTTCTTTTTTCTTTTTTTGTATTAGATCATAGAAATAACAATATTCGTTTATAAAATATTTCTATAGAACTCCTCAGAAACTACAATAAGACATCTAAGAACTTTTATGAAAAGTATTTTTTATTCATTAAGCCAGCTAAATAATATATTTAGTAGTCATCATTTTCAAGAACTTATACATTTTTTTGTTAACTTTTATTTTAAAAGTCAAACACATTGTTTATTATTTTTTTTTAGCAATTTTCTTAAAAAGTATATTTTATTGATATATAGGATACACGCGTAAAGAGCGTACGCTAAGACTAGTATTATATTATAAGTGGGAACATTCAAAGTGAAAGTTGAAAGACTAAAATGCCCATATAAAACTGAATGATACTTTTGCCCCTCAATCAAAAACCAATCCAGTAACACTTTGATACAAAGATGTAATTGTACACTCAAATAACGAAATCGAAATATTAAATTAGAAGAGAATTTCTCTTTATTAATACATAACTGACGAATTTGAAGTGTTTTGACGTATTCAATACAAATTATAGGCAGATTCATTTATAGAATGAAAATCTATTTGAACAGTCACACTCTTCATTGCTATTTAATGATATAATAAAATTATAAGTATCTCAAAAACGTGAAAGGTAAGAAATAGATAATTAATGGAGCCATAAGGTGTTTATCATTTCTCATCATTGTGACAAAGTTTTATTCGTCTGCTTCCTTCAATTTCCATTTTTTTTGCTGGACAATTCAATAAAAAGAAAAGAAATACTTCTATTATTTCCTGTCTATCATTCAATAGCGTTGAGCAACAGCCATCATCACGAGTAGCTAATAACATATTAACCTTTATTTGTCTTTTTCTTTCTTTTCCTCATTCTATCTCGGAAGAGACCTTGGCCTTGATTTCCATATCGTTTTTTAATCATTTGAATCAGTTCCCCTTTTCCTCTAAAGAATGTCAGTCCTTTATTTAGAAAATGAAAAACGAAATACAAGAAAAAAAAAAGGGAAGAAAAAATATTGATTTATTTTTTTCTTTCTTAGAGTATCTAAAAAGTAGTGATAATTCTAAGAAACAGTCGGTTAAAGTTTTTTAATAAGGAATGGTTGCCTTAAAAGATTTTAAAATGGAAATATAATAGAAAAGATGGTCACCAAGTAGGTGGTAGCGTGACAAAAGAAAGAATATTCATACTCTGCAGTGCCATATGCACGTTTAGATTGATTTTTAGGTAATACTAAAATCTTATTAATTCATTCTAATAGATGATATTCTTTTTCATGAATTAATTATGATATTTTATGTAATTTATATATCAAAATAGTAATAACGATTGATGGATGTCTGTAACGACCCGACCTGTCGTTTTGAGTATCTGCACTTCTCTCGGTGTTCTGAGGGTTTGAGTATCTCCACATGATGTATTATGACTTGCGTAAATCGTCGGTGTTGGTTTTCAAGTTATCCGGAATCAATTTGAAAGAATGAGCTTCAAGACTTAAGTTCTAAGTTGGAAGAATTGACTAAGTTTGAACTTTTTAGCATTTGACCTCGGAATGGAGTTTTGTCAGTTCCGTTAGCTCCGTTGGGTGACTTTGGACTTGGGAACGCGTCCGGATTGTAAATTGAAGGTCCGCAGTTGAATTAGTCTTGAAATGATGAAAGCTGGATTTTTAGAAGTTTGACTGTGAATGGACTTTTCGATATCGGTGTCGGATTCTGATTCCAAAAGTTGGAATAGGTCCGTGATGGCAAGTGTGTAAAATTTGAGGCCAACTGGAGTTGATTTGATATGGTTCGGACGCTCGGTTGCGATTCTAGAAGTTCTTGAAGTTTAGTTTGATTTCCATGCGTTTTGACGTCCGATTCGTGGTTTTAGAAGTTATTTTGATGATCTGAGTGCGCGAGCGAGTTCTTGTTGCATTTTTAGACTTGTGTGCGTATTTGGTTTAGAGCCTCGAGGGCTCGGGTGTGTTTCAGATTGGTTTCGGAATGATTTCTCACAAAATTTGAGTGACGGTGTTGTTGTCATTGCATTTCGATGTATTGGTCGCAAATGCGACAGCCGCAAATGTGAAGCAGCCATCGCATTTGTGAAATACTGGGCTGCTGGGTGGATTACATTTGCGAAGAAACCCATCGGATTTGCAATGTTGGGTTGTTCGCTTTTGTGATGACCCTGCCGATTTTGCGAGATCAGGAACTTCACATTTGCGAAGTATTTTGTCGCAAATGAGACCTTAGTAGAAATCCCTCATGTTTGCAATTGCGATAAGTTTCCCGCATTTGTGAAGGTCGCATTTGCGAACCCCCTGTCGCAAATGCGACATCCGCAGCCTGTTAAGTGTTGAGAATTCCGGGTTTTTACTTCATTTTTCATATTTTTGAACCCTAGCTTCGAGGTGAGGCGATTTTGTGAAGAAATTTTCATACCAAATCATTGGATAAGTATCTTTAATCAATTTCCAACTATATTTCATGACTTTATGCAAGATTTAACATCAAATTCATGGGAAAACTTGGGGATTTTGTCAAAGTTTTGAAAAATGAAAATTTGAGTTTTGAGAGTCGAATGAGACTCGGATTTGAAAACAATATCCATATTTGTCACGACCTGAATTCCCACCATCGGGACCATGATGGCGCCTAACACTGTACTTGCTAGGCAAGCCAACATTAGAGGGTTAAACATTTAAAACAATTAAAACATATAGGAAGTTTAATAACAACAAATAAATGATACCAAAAAAAAATGAAATAGTATACTCTACTGCGAAACTAATACTAACTCCTAGCTACCTAGGGTTTGGAGTCACAATTCACGAACTACTAAGAATTACTACAATTACTTGGCTGAAAGAAAATATATATCTGTTTTTGAAATAGATAAAAACAGCAGCTGAATACTAATGAAGAGACTCCAGGAATCTGCGGACGTCGGTAGATCTACCTCGTGTCTCCGCGCGGAAGTGTCAACTACTACTCAAAATCAACTCTTACCGAAACCTGGATCTGCACAAGAAGTGCAGAGTGCAGTTTCAGTACAACCGACCCCATGTACTGGTAAATGTCGAGCCTAACCTCGGCGAAGTAGTGACGAGGCTAGGACATGACACCACATAAAAACCCGGACATATATAATCATGCTATTGGAAGTAACAACAATTAAAATATTAATACAACAATTAATGGAAAGGGGACATACAGTGGGGAATTTTAACATAAGGAGTGAGAAAACGAAAGATAGAAATAAACAATGATAAACAAACAAGTTAAGAAATTAAAATAGAAAGGGAATCAGCACGGCATCACTCTTCGTGCTTTTACTCTCAGCCTCACCAAATAATAAATAGAATGCACGGAATCACCCTTCGTGCTTTTACTCTCTTCCTCACCAGATTATAAATAAGAATGCACGGCATCACCCTTCGTGCCTTTACTCTCAACCTCACAATATAGATAAATTATGCACGACATCACCCTTCGTGCTTTACACTCTTCCTTACCATTTAAATAAATTATGCACGGCATCACCCTTCGTGATTTACACTCTTCCTCACCATTTAAATAAATTATGCACGACATCATCCTTCAAGCTTTATACTCTTCCTCACCTGTCACAGAATCATTAACAACAGATAGAGAGAAATTTCACAGAAAATCAGTGTTTCATCATAATTACTTTCACAAGTTAACATCTAAATCTCAAATCAATATTCACAATGTTATCCATCTCGATGGGACCGGATACAATTCTTCCAACCTTTCAATAGCAACAATAAGCATAGATACTAGGCTTTATGACAACAAGAATAGCAAGAATGAATTTTCACTCGCATGTTATGACTCGAACACAACGTATAGGTACTCTTCACTTCACCTATACATCGTATTTGACAACAAACAAGTAGCAAGTAGTCACACAATACCTATTCCATCAAGCTAACATTAGCCACAAAACTTACCTCGATTTCGCAGGGCACTCACTGCTCAAGTACAACTTTTCCTTTAGAATTTGCCTCCAACCCACTCGTATCTAATCATAATTAGTTTATATCATTAATTATTGCTAAAGGAACTAACTTTAACGCATAATTATGGTTTTCCTAAGTTTTTGCCAACAAAAGACAAAAATTGACCCTGGGCTCGCTTGGTCCAAACTCGAGGTTCGGACCAAATGTCGTTTACCCATTCTCCCTCGAGCCCGGATATACAATTGGTTTTGGAATCCGACCTCAATTCAAGGTATAAATCCCCAAATTTCAAAATTCCTAAGTTCTACCCAAAAATCCCAAATTCTACCATGTAAAAGATTGAAAGAAATTAGTTAGGAATCATTTACCTATGATTTGGAGAAGATTCGGTCTTTGAAAAATTGCCTCTTGAGGTTTAGGGTTCGAAAAATTAAAGAATGGGTGAAAAATCCCGTCTAAGTCCAAACTTATCAGTTGCAGATGTCTCAATTGCGACCTCAGCTTCGCATTTGCGAAGCTCGCAAATGCGAGAAAGGTATCGCAATTGCGAACCCTTCACATTTATGTTTCCTTCGCAAATGCGAACAATATGTCGCATTTGCGACAGTTGCGCCCATCGGAATTGCGAACCAAGGATTCACATTTGCGAACACACCCTTCCCCAGACCCTATTTGCAATTGTGAAGAAAATCTCGCAAATGCGAGAACTGCTGGCCCAGCCTATGATCGCAATTGCGATAAAGATCCTGGCAACTGTGAAACCCTACTATGCTCGCATTTGCGATGTCCGATCTCGCAAATGCAAGATCATAGACCTGCAACAGGTTCAGACACACCAGCTATTTCTAAGTTCCAAAAATCACTCTTTAGCCTATTCGAAACTCTCCCGAGCCCTCGGGGCTCCAAACCAAACATGCACACAAGTCTAAAAATATCATACGGACTTTCTCGTGCTATCAAATCACAATAATAACACCTAAAACTATGGATTTAGCATCAAAACTCATGGATTTCTCAAGAACACCTCAACATTACTATCTTCTCAATCGGACGCCCGAATCACGTCAAATCAACTCCGATTTCCACCAAAATTTACATATATGATTTGAATATTATAATAAACCTATACTAGGCTCCGGAACCAAAATACGGGCCTGATACCAACGAGTTCACACATTAATCAATTTCTTTAATTCCTTTAAATTTCAGTCTAACAATTTTCATCAAAAATTCATTTCTCGAGATAGGGACCTTGGAATTTGATTCCGGGCATACGCCCAAGTCCCATATTTTACTACGGACCTCCCGGGACCGTCAGAACACGGGTCTGGGTTTGTTTACTCAAAAGTTGACCAAAGTCAACTAAAAATTAATTTTAACTCTCAAAAATTATTATGTCATATATTTTCACATAATGGCTTTCTAGATTCACGCTCGGAGTGCGCACGCAAATTGAGGTGAATAAAAATAATGTTTTTAAGACTAACGAGTCCGGAATGGAGTTTTAAATCATAAGATCACAATCTCCACCTCTTAAACAAACGTTTGTCCTCAAACAGACATAGAAAAGTACCTGAACTGGCGAATAAGTGTGGATACCTACTCCGCATGTCCAACTCGGACTCCCAAGTAGCTGCCTCAACGGGCTGGCTTTTCCACTGCACTCGAACTTAAGGGTAACTCTTTGACCTCAACTGACGAATCTGCTGGTCTAAAATGGCTACCGGCTCCTCCTCATAAGTCAAACCCTTGTCCAATTGGACAGAGCTGAAATCTAACACGTGGAGCGGGTAACCATGATATTTCCGGAGCATAGACACATGGAATACCGGATGAAATAAGGATAACCCTAGAGGCAACGCAAGTCTATAAGCTACCTCCCCCACTCTCTCGAGGATCTCGAATGGCCCGATACACCTAGGGCTCATCTTGCCCTTCTTCCCAAATCTCATAACACCCTTCATGGGCGATACCCGAAGTAATACCCTCTCTCCGACCATGAATGATACATCATGAGCCTTACGGTCGGCATAACTCTTTTGCCTGGACTGAGCTGTACGAGCGATCCTATATAATCTTGACCTTGTCCAAGGCCTCCTAAACTAAGTATGTACCCAACAACCGAGCCTCTCCTGGATCAAACCATCCAACTGGTGATCTGCATCGTCTACCATATAATGCCTCATAGTGAGCCATTTAAATGCTCGGCTGGTAGCTGTTATTGTAGGCAAACTCCGCTAACGGTAAGAACTGATCCCAAGAACCTCCAAAGTCAGTAACACAGGCGCGGAGCATGTCCTCCAAGATTTGAATAGTACGCTCGGACTGCCCGTCCATCTTAGGATGGAAAGATGTTCTCAACTAGACCCGTGTACCCAACTCACGCTGAACCGCCCTCTAAAAGTGTAAGGTAAACTGCGTAACTCGATCAGAAATGATAGATACGGGCACACCGTGAAGGCGAACGATCTCCTGAATATATATCTCTGCCAACCGCTCTGATGTATAAGTACTTGCCACCGGAATGAAATGTGTTGATTTAATCAGCCTATCCACAATAACCCAAACGACGTCGAACTTCCTCTGAGTCCGTGCGAGTCCAACAACAAAGTCCATAGTGATACGCTCCCACTTCTACTCAGGAATCTCTATCTGCTGAAGCAAACCACCGGGTCTCTGGTGCTCATACTTCACCTTTTGACAATTCAAGCATCGAGCCACATAAGCAACAATATCCTTCCTCATCCTTCGCCACCAATAATGCTACCGCAGGTCCTGGTACATATTGGCAGCACCCGGGTGAATAGAATACTTAGAACTGTGAGCCTCCTCAAGGATCAACTCACGAATCCCATCAACACTAGGCACACACACTCGACCCTGCATCCTCAAAACACCGTCATCTCCAACTGTAACCTTCTTGGGACCACCGTGACCAACTGTGTCCCTAAGGACCATTACGTGAGGGTAATCATTCTGCTGATCTCTAATACGCTCAAATAAGGAAGACCGAGTGTCACGACCCAAAACCACCCTGTCCATGATGGCGCCTATCGTCATACTTGATACGCTCAAATTACACCTTAAAATAGTGTTAGCGGTCGATTTTCAAATATAATAACCCAACAAGGTTGGGGTCGAATCCCACAGAGAACAATATGGAGGTGATTCGAAATGTAAGAGAATTATCGCTTATCGCGCAAAGCCAAACGAATAGATTTTGGTTTTGAAAATGTTTATAGCTAAATGCGAAAATATAAACTAACCTAGAAAGCAAGTAAAATGATCAATGGCAACAAGTATGAATGCACCGGGAATTACACTCAAGTAACGATCCACTGTATTTTACGATTTTACAAATATGAGCGAGATTATGTTAATCAGCCACGGATAATAATTCTAAATTAGCTTTTTCCAAAGACTAATAAGACTTCCTAATTGAATTATTCCTAACCCAATCAAGAGATTAAGCACACCCGGATATGGATACAAGTAGTTCAATCCTATCCCTAGGTAGAATCTATAAAATGAGGGTTAAAGCCTCAAGTTCTTGTTAATTAATCTTTTCCAACCCCAAATAATTTTTTACAAAATTAATTCGGAGTTAATGGGCGAGTCCTAGGGTTAGCTAATCCCTTTGGAAACATAAAAGAACAAGAACAATTAAAGAAACAATAACTCACTTCATAAAAGATGAAAAATCATTCAATACATAAGCACAACAAGGTATTTAATCCACACTTTAAACATGAATATTTCCATAAACAAGAATTAGTGTTGGAAATAAATACTACACACTTAAATATTCAATACAAATCAAGGAAATGAAGAAACAAACATAAATGGGTAAGAAATCCTTAACCACAAGGTTGAAATCTTCAAATCCCAAGTGTGTGTGCAAACCCTAGCTTCCACAAATGTTTTCTCTCTTCTTCTCTACTCAAAAATGTATTTTACAATGCCAAAGATTTGCCAAAAGATCTGCTAGGTCGAGTATATGAGAGTGGGGAATGAGAAATGTGATTTTACATATTTGCCCAGGTCTGATGCCCGTCGACCGCACCTGTGGAAGAATCTTCGCAGGTGCGGTTCCGCAGGAGCGGAAATCCACTCACAGGCGCGGTTCTGGATGGCTTGACCAATTTCCGCAGGTGCGAATAAATGGTCGCACTTGGGGTTCTGCACGTGCGTGAAATGCATCGCAGGTGCGAGTTTGTGTGGCTGTGCCTTCCTCCGCATGTGCGTTGAGTCCTCCGCAGGTGCGATCTCGCACCAGCGGCCCAGAGTCCGCATGTGCGGAATCACTGAAGCTTTTTGTGCACTTTTCACCACTTTTTGTTCAACTACATTCCAATTCAACACCAACCACTTCATGGCATCATTTACCTGAAAATTGAGCAATTACACACTAATAACAACCTCAAGTTATCATTGAACGATACAAAATCTAACGAAAAGAGGCCAAAATGAATGGTAAAATCACCACTCATCAATACTAGGCTAGCCAATTCACTATTTATAGCATAAAGGAACTTTTAATTTAATTCATTACTAATCTGATATTTCATAAAACTTCCTTTTAAGCAATTCAAAACAAGTAAAGATAGGTAAAACATTTATACACAGCTTGATCCCGGAGTCACTAGTCATGAGCAATTAAAAGAAAATACAAGTCTGATATTGTCTCCTTAATACAAGATTAGTCTGAGAATATAAATACTAAAGAAATAGGAAGGAGAAAGGCAAGGTTGCGGACTCCATGCAGCTACCTTGCAAATCTCCGGTATGCTCCAAAAAGGGAAGATCAACTCTCACTCTGCCCTGCCACCTGAATCTGCACACAAGGTGCAGGGAGTAACGTGAGTACGCCAATTGAGTAAGTAACAATTATAACTAAATATTTAGTGTAGTGACGAGCATTTAAAATCATATAAATTTTGTAGCATAAAACAACAGTGGAAATAACCAGATCAAATCAGTAATTAAATTTCGAACATCTCGTAAGAACTCTAGTTTTCAATGAAAACTTGTTTAAAACATTTTTTCAACGTTTTCAATAGAGGCTCAGTGTAAAAGAAGAGTGAAAACAGTAATTTCATAGAAATAAGCCCCTCGGACAAAGTATCACTCACAAATATAGCCCCTCGGGCAAGTCTCTCAGTCACTCGTGACTCAACTCTCATCAATTAGCACTCAGCACTCACGCTCAACAGGTACCTCATAATAACTGATGCGCCCTGCAGCCCGATCCATAAATATATAGTCAAATGCTCTCATTGGGGGTGTGCAGGCTCCGGAAGGGCTCCTACAACCCAAGCTCTATATCGCTGCAGTGTGCAGCCCGATCCATATACATATATAACGCTACAACGTGCAGCCCGATCCATAACTATCCTCACAATCCAGCCCTCGACCTCACTCAGTCATCATCCTCACAAGCCACTCGGGCATTTCAGTACAACTCAGGGGACTCAGCCCAAAATATCTTTCATATATTTAAAATAGAGTGATGAACATGATTTAACAGTAAACAGGTATAAATCATGACTGAGAATATTTATTTTCTATCAAAACAGTGTGAGGACAGTAGTAAAATACCCCTGAGGGTCCAAACAGTACCCCAAATGTGGCATTCAGCCCAAGTTAACAAAATCATTTCTAAAATACATGGATATCATATAAAATTTATCAACTATGCAAATCTACAGTTTCCACGAGACGGACCAAGTCACAATCCCTACCAGTTCATGCCACACGCCCGTGACCTAGCATGTGTGTCACCTCATTTATCAAAATAGTACAAAATTCCAGGGTTTCATACCTTCAGGTCTAGATTTACAATCGTTACTTACCTCAAATCGGATGAAAATCTACTCTGTGATGCCTTTGTCGCTTGACTCGGCCTCAAATCGCCCCTGAATCTTTTCAAAATCAGATTCATATCATCAATATACGCTAAAGGAACAAAACCCACACGAAAATAATCAAATTACATAAAAAAATCCCGAAATTGGCCAAACCCGGCCCCCGAGCCCACGTCTAGGAATCCGACAAAAATCACAAAACTAGAATCCTTATTCACTCACGAGTCTACCCATATCAAATTCATCAGGCCATCCAAATCCCCAAAATCAACTTTTCAATTCTCTTCCATTTTCCCCAATTTTCACCCCAAATTCCCAAATTAAATGATAAAAATCAAGACACAATCATGGAATTAAACCAAATTTGAGTGACGAACACTTACCCCAATCACTCTTATGAAATCCCCTCCAAAATCGCCTTCTCCCGAGCTCTCTATTGAATTTTGGAATTATGAGTTCAAATCCTCGTTTTTGAACTTAAATATTCTGCCCAGACGTTTCCTTCATCGCGATCGCGAAGCACAAAAAGGTCTGGCCCTCATATTAACCTTACATGATCGTGGAACTACCCACGCGATCACGAAACACTGCTTGACCAACTTACGCGATCGCGACCTTACTCAGGCGATCATATAATTCACCTCGCCTCCTCACAGCTCGCTACCTCTACGCGAACGCGACATTGACCACGCCTTCGCGAAGCACATCAGCACGCAAGCACGCGATCGCGTTCCAATCTCTGTGATCGCATAGCACAAACTCGCCTCTGCTCCAAACAAGCCTACGCAATCGCGGCCCCCTCTACGCGATCGCGAAGAGCAGTTCTTCTGCAACAGAAAACCAGCAAAATCTGCTAACTTCTCAAGTCCAAAAATGTCCCGTTGGGCATCTGAAACACACCCGAGGTCCTTGGGACCTCAACCAATTATGCCACACATCCCATAACATCATTCAAACTTATTCGAGCCTTCACATCACCCAAAACAATATCAAAATACCAAATTAACCTTGAATTCAAGCCTAAGGATTTCCAAACTTCCGAAATTCGCCAACGATGCCCAAACCACGTCTGAATGACCTGAAATTTTGCACACACATCACAAACGACACTAAACCTATTCCAACTTCCAAAATACAATTCCGACCCCGATAGCTAATTTTCCACTGCCGACGGAAAATCGCCTAAAATCCAATTTCGCCAATTCAAGTCTAATTCTACCACGGACCTCCGAATAACATTCCGAACACGCTCCTAAGTCCCAAATCACCTAATGAAGCTATCCGAACCATAAAAACTATATTCCAAGATCATTTACCTATAAGTCAACTTCTGGTTGACTTTTCCAACTAATTAACCAACTTAAGAGACTAAGTGTCTCATTTCTCTCCACAATCACTCCGAACCCGAGCCAACCAGAACAACACAACATAAAAGGGTTGAACCACACATAATGAAGCAGAAATGTGAGAAACGGGGCTAAAAATCTCGGAATGACCGGTCGGATCGTTACACCGAATGACTGTACAAGCTAGAACACGGCTGGGCTCTGAAATATCTAACCTCACGAACTGATTAGCCAAGGTCTGAATTTCTGAAGCTAGCGGTCTATCACCGACTGGAATGAGTGACAGGTTGCCCATACTTACTTCCTTCCTACTCAATGTATCGACCACCACAATTAGCCTTTCCCGGATGGTACAATATAGTGACGTCATAGTCTTTCAGTAGCTCTAACCATCTCTTCTGCCTCGAATTAAGATCCTTTTGCTCGAACAAGTACTGAAGGTTGCGATGATCCTTGAAAACCTCACACGGCACACCATAGAGATAGTGCCTCCAAATCTTCAATGTGTGAACAATGGCTGCCAACTCTAGGTCATGGACAGTGTAATTCTTCTCATGAACCTTCAACTGCCAAGACGCATATGCAATCACCCTGACCTCCTGCATCAATACTGCTCTGAGACCAACACGGGAGGCATCCGTGAAAGATCTCAAACCTGATGGCAACACCAACACCGGTGCCGAAGTCAAGGCTGTCTTGAGCTTCTGAAAGCTCACCTCACACTCGTCCGACCATTTGAATGGGGCGCCCTTCTAAGTCAATTTAGTCATCGCGGATGCTATAGATGAGAACCCCTCAACAAACCGACGGTAGTAACCCGCCAAACCCAAGAAGCTCCTGATTTCCATAGCTGAAGTGGGTCTAGGCCAGTTCTTGACTGCCTCTATCTTATCAGGATCTACCTGAACACCCTCTGCTGATACGATGTGACCCAAGAAAGCTACTGAATCCAACCAGAACTCGCACTTTGAAAATTTAGCATACAATTGACTGCCCCTCAAAGTCTGAAGCGCTATCTGGAGGTGCTTCTCATGCTCCTCCCTACTGCGGGAGTATATCAGAATGTCATCAATAAACACAATTACGAAGGAGTCCAGATAGGCTTGAAAACCCGATTCATCAAGTCCATTAATGCTGCTGGGGTATTAGTCAAGCCAAAAGACATCACCAGAAATTCATAGTGCCCATACCTCGTTCGAAAAGCTGTCTTAGGGACATCGGATGCCCTAATCTTCAACTGATGGTAGCCCGACCTCAAATAAATCTTCGAAAACACCCTGGCACTCTGTAGCTGATCGAACAAATCATCAATTATTGGCAATGGATACCTATTCTTGATAGTGACTTTGTTCAACTGCCGGTAATCTATACACATCCTCATCGATCCATCCTTATTCTTCAGGAACAAAACCGGTGCACCCCAGGGCGAGACACTAGGCCTAATGAAGCCCTTATCAAGCAAGTCTTGCAACTATTCTTTCAATTCTATCAATTCTGGTGGGGACATACGGTATGGAGGAATAGAAATGGGCTAAGTGCCCGGAGCCACATCAATGCAAAAATCAATGTCCCTGTTGGGTGGCATCCCCGTCAGGTATACAAGAAACACCTCGGGAAATTCACGAACAATAGGCACCGAATATATAGAAGAAACCTCAGCACTAGAATCACGGACATGAGCCAAATAGGCCAAACACCCCTTCTCGACCATGCAGCGAGCCTTCGTATAAGAAATCACCCTGCTGGAAGAATGACCAGGAGCCCCTCTCCACTCCAATCGAGGCAACCCCGTCAAGGTTAATGTCAATGTCTTGGCGTGACAATCCAAGATGGCATAATAAGGTGATAGCCAATCCATACCTAATATGACATCAAAATCAACCATATCAAGGAGAAAAAAGTCTACACTGGTTTCAAGACCCTTAATAACGACCATACATGAGCGATACACACGATCTACAACAATAGCATCCCCCACGGGCGTAGACACATAAATAGGGACGCTTAAGGAATCAGAGGGCATAACCAAATATGAAGAAAAATAAGATGACACATAAGAGTAAGTAGACCCCGGATCAAACAGAACTGAAGCATCTCTATTGCAAACTGAAATGGTACCTGTGATAACAGCATCAGAGGACTCTGCCTCAGGTCTAGCCGGAAATGCATACAATCAGGGCTGGGGCCCACCACCCTGAAGCATGTCTCTGGGACGACCTCTGACAGGAGGATCTCCACCTCTAGCGGGCTGGCCTCCACCTCTAACAATCTGGCCCCTACCTCTGGTTGCCGACCCCTACCCCTGGTTGGCTAGGCAGGTGGTACGTCAGCTGGTGCGGGAACTATAGCACGAGAACCCAGATACTTAGAACTACCCGGCGCGCGAGGGCAATATCTAGCAATATGCCTCGGGTCACCACAAGTATCGGCTGTTGAGACTGCTGGCTGGAAAACTGACCCTGTCGACCTGTATAACCACCCTGAAAACTCTGAAGAGGAGGTGCACTAATAGGAGCTGGCTGATCAGAATAAGGCAAGTAAGAGCCACGACCACCTGGGCACCATGGGATATCTGAAATGCTGAATGGAATGTCCTGGAAGAATGGCCTCTGCTAAAAGTAACCCCACCTCCAGATGGGGCACGCTGAATCCACCGGAATGGCGAGTTCTTTTGTCTGACCCCTGACCTCCCAATCCAACAACTACCTCAACTCTCCTGGCCACATTGGCCGCATCCTGGAAAGATATCTCGCTCCCGGTATCCTTAGCCATCTGCAATCAGATAGGCTGATCAAGACCCTCAATAAATATCCCAACCCTTTCCCTCTCTGTGGGTAGAAAAAGAGTAGCATGACGAGCAAAATCCACGAAATGGGTCTCAAACTGTGTAACAGTCGTGCCGCCCTGCTGAAGACGCTCGAAGTGACGACGACACTCCTCTCTAGTAGTAATAGGCAAAAACTTCTCCAAGAAGAGGTGTGAAAAATGATCCCAAGTAAGAGCAGGTGACCCAGCTGGTCTAGTCAATAGATAATCCCTCCACCATTTCTTGACAGAACCAGTCATCTGGAAAGCAGCGAAATCGACATCATTGGTCTCCAAAATACCCATGTTCCGAAGAACCTCATGACAACTATCAAGGTATTCCTAGGGGTCCTCTGAAGTGGCGCCGTTGAAATGAACATGGAAAAGCTTGATAAACCTGTCCAATCTCCACAAAGTATTGGAGGACATAGTTTCCCCATCAACAAGCGGTGCTGCAGCAACTGGCTGAACTACCCCAACTGGATTGGCTGCTAGGGTCTGAATCTTAGGAGTAATCTACTCAGGAGTGTGGGTAGCAGGAGTCTGGACCCCTCCTACAGCCTGAGATACGGCTGCTGCCACAGGGAATGCGCCAGTCTGGGCTATACTCTCCAAAAGGCCCACTAGTCGGACCAAGGCATCGTGAAGCACTAGGGTAGCAATAAACCCCTCTAGGACCTAAGTTGGTCTCGTCGGAATAGTCTGAGCTGGAGCCCCCTCATCAAGCTCTATCTGGGGCTCCGCAGCTGGAGCTGGAGCTGCTGCCTTAGCACTAGGCTAAGTCCTACCCTTGCCTTGGCCTCTGGCACGGCCCAGCTGCTGCCTTAGCACTAGGATGTGTCCTGCCCTTGCCTTGGCCTCAAGAACGACCCCGACCTCTGCCCCTTATAGGAGTTGATGTTGCTGGAGGATCCGATTGCTGGTCAGCGGAAGAAGAAGTACGTGTTCTCGCCATCTGCGAGAGAATAAGAATAGAAGAGTTTAATCAGTATTGGGATAACAAGAATCGCACGACAGAGTTGAATAAAAGTGAACTTGTTCCTAACTTTATAGCCTCCAACAGATAAGTACAGACATCTCTGTACCGATCCTTCAGACTCTATTAATCTTGTCCGTAAATTGTGAGACCTAGGCAACCTAGTGCTTTGATACCAACTTGTCACGACCCGAATTCCCACAGTCGGGACCGTGATGAATCCTAACACTGTACTTGCTAGGCAAGCCAACATAGAGGTTTCAACATTTAAAACAATTAAAACATATACGAATTTTAATACCAATCAATAAATGATACCAAAAAAAAAAATGAAATAATATACTCTACTGCGAAACTAATACTAATCCCTAGCTATCCAGGGTTTGGAGTCACAATTCATGAATTACTAAGAATTAATATAAGTAGTTGGATGAAAGAAACTATATATCTATTTTTGAAATAGATAAAAACAGCAGCTGAATACTAATGAAGAGACTCTAGGAATCTGCGGACGTCGTCAGATCTACCTCGTGTCTCCGCGTGAAAGTGTCAGCCACTACTCAAAATCAAATCTGACCAGAACCTGAGTCTACACAAGAAGTGCAGAGTGAAATATCACTACAATTGACCCTATGTACTGGTAATTGTCGAGCCTAATCTCGGTGAAGTAGTGACGAGGCGAGGATAGGACACCACATAAAAACCCGGACATATATAATCATGCTATTGGAAGTAACAACAATTAAAGTAGTAATAAAACAATTAATAGGAAGGGGACATACAGTGGGGAATTTTAACATAAGGAGTGAGAAAACGAAAGACAGAAATAAACAATGATAAACAAACAAGTTAAGCAATTAAAATAGAAAGGAAATCTGCACGACATCACCCTTCGTGCTTTTACTCTCAGCCTCACCAAATAATAAATAGAATGCACAGAATCACCCTTCGTGATTTTACTCTCATCCTCGCCAGATTATAAATAAGAATATACGGCATCACCCTTCGTGCTTTTACTGTCAACCTCACAATATAGATAAATTATGCACGGCATCACCCTTCGTGCTTTACACTCTTCCGTACCATTTAAATAAATTATGCCCGGCATCACCTTTTGTGCTTTACACTCTTCCTCACCATTTAAATAAATTATGCACGGCCATCACCCTTCATGCTTAACACTCTTCCTCAGCAGTCACAGAATCATTAACAACAGATAGAGAGGAATTTCACAGGAAATCAGTATTTCATCATAATTACTTTAACAATTTAACATCAAAATCTCAAATCAATATTCACAATGTTATCCATCTCGATGGAACCGGATACAATTCTTCCAACCTTCCAATAGCAACAATAAGCATAGATACTGGGCTTTATGACAACAAGAATATCAAGAATGAACTTTCACTCGCATGTTATGACTCGACCACAAAAATAGATACTCGTCACCTCACCTATACATCGTATTTGACAACAAATAAGTAGCAAGTAGTCACAAAATACCTATTCCCTCAAGTTAAGGATAGCCACAACACTTACCTCGATTGCGTAGGCCACTCACTACTCAAGCACATCTTTTCCTTTAGAATTTCTCTCCAACCCACTTGTATCTAATCATAATTAGTTTAATATCATTAATTATTGCTAAAGGAACTAACTTCAATGCATAATTATGGGTTTCCTAAGTTTTTCCCAACAAAAGACAAAAATCGACACCGAGCCCGCTAGGTCCAAACTCGAGGTTCGGACCAAAATCCGTTTACCCATTCTTCCCCAAGCCCGGATATACAATTGGTTTTGGAATCCGACCTCAATTCGAGGTCTATATCCTCAAATTTCAAAATTCCTAAGTTCTACCCAAAAATCCTTAATTCTACCATAAAAATTCTAGATTCTAGGTTGAAATCTTGTAAAAAGTTGTAAAAGATTGAAAGAAATTAGTTAGGAATCACTTACCTATGATTTGGAGAAGATTGGGTCTTTGGAAAATCGCCTCTTGAGGTTTAGTGTTCGAAAAACTGAAGAATGGGTAAAAAATCCTGTCTAAGTCCAGACTTATCAGCTGCAGATGTCGCAATTGCGACCTCAGCTTCGCATTTGCGAAGCTCGCAAATGCGGGAAAGGTATCGTAATTGCGAACCCTTCGCATTTCTGCTGCCTTCGCAAATGCGAACAATATGTCGCATTTGCGACAGTTTCCCCCATCGTAATTGCTGACCAAGGATTCGCATTTGCGAACACACCCTTCCCAAGACCCTCTTCGCAATTGCGAAGAAAATCTCGCAAATGCGAGAACTGTTGGCCCAGCCTATGACCGCAATTGCGATAAAATTCCTGGAAATTGCGAACCCTGCTATGATAGCATTTGCGATGTCCAATCTCGCAAATGCGAGATCAGAGTCCTGCAACAGGTTCAGACACACCAGCTATTTCTAAGTTCCAAAAATCACTCTGTAGCCTATCCGAAACTCACCCGAGCCCTCGGGTCTCCAAACCAAACATGCACGCAAGTCTAAAAATATTATACGGACTTGCTCGTGCGATCAAATCATAAAAATAACACCTAAAACTATGGATTTAGCAACAAAACTCATGGATTTATCAAGAACACCTCAACATTACTATCTTCTCAACCGGACGTTCGAATCACGTCAAATCAACTTCGATTTCCACCAAATTTTACATATATGATTTGACTATTATAATAAACCTGTACCGGGCCCCGAAACCAAACTACGGGCCTGATACCAACGAGTTCACACATTAATCAATTTCTTTAATTCCGTTAAATTTCAGTCTAACAATTTTCATCAAAAATTCATTTCTCGAGCTAGGGACCTTGGAATTCGATTCCGGACATACGCCCAAGTCCCATATTTTATTACGGACCTTCCGGGACCGTCTAAACATATGCCCGGATCCGTTTACTCAAAAAGTTGACCAAAGTCAACTAAAAATCAATTTTAACTCTCAAAAAATATTATTTCATATATTTTCACATAGAGGCTTTCCAGATTCACGCCTGGACTGTGCACGTAAATTGAGGTGAATAAAAAAATATTTTTAAGGCTAACAAGTCCGGAATGGAGTTTTAAATCATAAGATGACCCATTTAGGTCATCACACATATTTGGACCTGTGAGGCTATGGGTAGTCAAGACCTAATTTTGAACCCAGATTTTGACCAGGCAGGCCCTGGGTTTGACTTTTTTTGAATTTTTAAAAAGTGAATAAAAATCACAGCTTTATTAATAAAAATGGTTCTCTCTTGCATTGTGTGATGTATTCAAATCGTCATGGGCTAGAGTGAATCGAGTGGAGGCGAATTGGTAGAGGAAAAGGTTAAGTTGAGTGTGGAGTTAGTCGAATCGAGGTAAGTGTTTTGCCTAACTTTGTTAAGAAAATTTTTCCTCCTATTTTCCATTGTTTGCTACATGGGGGGTGATACATAAATGAGGTGACAAGCATATATGTATGTGCTGGGGTTTATAGTGCTCGGAGGTAGATGAAGTTGTAATTGTGTTTTGTAGAATTACGTAATTTCCTTACTTCGTTTGATTTACAGATATTAAGAACGTAGTATAAGATGTTAGAAACAAAGACCTAGCCTAATATAACTTGATCAAATTTGATAGAATTCTAGGAATGCATTGATGTGTCTAGTTTGGTCATCTCTATGCGTGATCACTACTACATTGCTATGACCGATATTTTTTTAGATGCTGGATTGTATACCTGTGTTGCTAATAGATTGTGAGATTTGTGGAAGTACTTGAATTATATGGCCCTTGAGGGTTCATTGAAACGTTGTTGACTTGTAAAGCAGTGATTGAGAACTTTGTTTGGAATATTCGTTGAACACTCTCCTCGATGTTTTATATATATAT
>ML410214.1:0-26661 GCA_005239525.1 Nicotiana knightiana
AAGCCGGCCTTAAGCCCCAAACGCCTGGCTAAAGCCAGGGGAAGGCTGGCGTTAAGAGCCAAATGCCTGGCTAACGCCAGGGGAAGGCTGGCGTTAAGTGCGAAACGCCTGGCTAACGCCAGGGGGAGGCTGGCGTTATGGCTAAAATGCCTGACTAACGCCAGGTAAGTTCCCTTTTCCTATTTTTTTCCATCTCCCAACTCTCTCTCAAGCAAGTTTCACTCCCAAGAACACACCCAAACACTGATTGTCTCTCATACCCACATCAAACCACATAGCTTGACACACTCATCTTCACTTTGTCAACACACAGCACCTTTAACACCCCATTATCACCCACCACACACACAAGATCTGCACAGGTTAAAATTCGTGGTGCACTTCATCTGGCTAACACACATCAATCCGTGAGGTATGATTCTAGCCCTATCCTTTATTCACTCGAATTTGAGCAGGTGAAAAGTGTATCCTTGATTTCATGATGAATTTTTTTATGGGTTTATGAAGTTCTTGAAATATGTTGTATGGTGTTATGCACCCCAAGTCCCGAAACCTTTTAGGAATGAGCTGAAATGTGAAATTAAGTGGTATTATGGAACCCCAAATTGATTTGGGAACATGAGGCAGTCCCTCAAGTCCATAAGAGCTCCCATGGCAGTTGTGCCAGCCAAGTGCTCGATATAATGCCTCAATGGCAATACATGTTCCGTTTGGAGCCTGAGTCTCCGGGGAAATACACCACTAGCGTCATACATCTTGAATTCCATGAAATTTTAAATGAAAAGTGGCTCACAAGAAGCTAATAGGTAGCAATGTGTGTCAATTGTCATAAACTTGCCAAGGTAAAGTCTTAGTAACCTTCGCAAAGTGCGAAAACAGATAGTATGTACTTTGTGAAACTAATTCATTACTGATAAATTGTGCAGGTAAAATAATGTTACCCAGAAGAGCCACCGACAAGGGAAAGGCCACATCTTCGGCCCCACCGAAAACCAAATCAAAACCCCCACCACCTCAAAAGAAAAGAAAAGGAGGAGATTCTACTTCTAGCATGACTGGTGAGGAAGCAGTAGCTGCTGTGGCTGCTATAAGGCAGCGACCCGTTGGTCAAAGGGAATATGGTATCAACAACATACCACCACACTCCAGGAAATGGTATGCTTGTTGCAAGCCCAAGAATGTCCACCCGGAAGGAGCTATCAATGAGGGTTCTCTTAGAACTAAATTCCCAGCAATTTGGAGGAGCATCCATGAATTGGGTCTGGGATATGTGTTCAAACACCATGGCAACATCAACCTCAATTTAGTCCGGGAATTCTATGCAGGGTTTGACCCTAAGGACAAGGAAGAATTGGTGCCAATTCGTGGGCACTTGGTGGATTTTTCGGCCAAGGCCATATGTGATTTCTTAGGTGCACCAAATGTTCCGGTGGAGCCTCTAGAGCAATTTATCCGCCATCCTAACTATAGAGAAGTGAGGCATACACTTTGTGGGGTTGATTCCAAGGCTGCTTGGATTCGGGATAGAACCACTAATCGCCATAAATGGTTTCCCAAGAAGAAGATGAAGGCTGAAACACAGGTATGGCTGAAACTGATTAATGCACAGATACTACCGTGCACCCATGACACCTTAATCAAGCGAGAGAGGATTTGTGTTCTCTACTTCTTCATGAAGGGGCAGCAAGTGAATGTGGGCCACCT
Organism: Nicotiana knightiana; assembly: GCA_005239525.1. Taxonomy (NCBI): domain Eukaryota; kingdom Viridiplantae; phylum Streptophyta; class Magnoliopsida; order Solanales; family Solanaceae; genus Nicotiana; species Nicotiana knightiana. The sequence goes on from ML410214.1 coordinate 1,705, forward strand.
GATTCGCTATCAAATGGGGTTGGTGCGTTCCAACAATAGAATTGATCGAATCCCTTTCCCGAATTTCCTGACTCAGTTCCTGCTAGATAGAAAGGTAGTGGTTGAGCCCAACTTTGACCACATTATTGATCAAAAACTCACTCGGGAAACTGACATTACTGGCTTAAGACTGAAAGAAGAGTCTGAACTGACCAATGTTGAGCGTTATGCCAGGGATGATAGCTTCATGGCCCATCTCTATGGGATGATGGATTTGCAGTTGCGCATGGGAGGTCATCCAGCGTCAGTTTATGAAAGGGACGAGTTGGATCAGAGATACCCACTCAATGCTCATGCTCAGCAGATGATAGGAGCAGGTGAGGGATACAGGCTCCCAGATGATGAAGATATAAACACACCTGAAGATTCTGATGCGGAGCTAATGCGCTCGGATGAGGATGATAATGGTGAAGATGAGTTTGAAGAGGAATGGAGAGCGTCCGATGATGATGACACCGAGTGACCAGGAAGTATCTTGCACCTTGTTCTACTTTTTGCTTTGTCTATACATGATGCACTGAGGACAGTGCATGAACTAAGTGTGGGGTGATGTGTATATATATATATATATATATATATATATGTTGTGTGAATTGTGTTGCTTGTTGAAATTGTGAAATTTGGTAGTGCAAGTTTTATTTAGTTTGTTCTTAGCTTTTATGTTCAGTGAAATATTTGTATTTTGTTTGTTTTTAGTCTTTATATTTTTATGTTTGTTTGTCTTTAGCTTTTATGTTTTTTATTATTGTTAAAAAAAAAGACTCTTCCCGACGATGGATCTCTTAGACAGTTCTCTTGAGGGAAGTAAGTCTAACGAAAATACCAAAAAAAAAAAAATTGTTTTAGGTAGTGTAGTAATTCCCCCTTGATTTTTCTTTGGACCACAGTTCTTTTCCAAGGGTTTTTAATTGAACCGGGTGTAGGTAGTTTTTAAGTTTTAGGAATAGGAATCACATGGTTGAGGGCTTAATAGTAGCAATATCTCGAAACATGCTAATGCCTTGAGAATAGTCAGTACTTTGGTTGTGATGCTTAGGCTCAATTTTTTGACTCCAGGATAAATACCTTAAATCAGGAATTCTTAAGNAAATTATTATGTATCGTAGTTAATCCCGTTGAGCCTATAATCTTGTTTCGTTGGCAACCACATTACAAGCCATATCCCTTTTGTTTGAATCGATCATCTATTTGAACCTTGTCACCTCTAGTAAGCACTGGAAATGTATGAAATATGAAACAGTTAAAGTGTGGGGTGGTAGGTTGGTTTGTGAGGGGAAGAATTGAAATAAGGAGAAAGGTGCACGTTTGAAAAAAATAATAAGAGTCACTTGAAAAAGAAGAAAAGAAGAAAAGAAAAAAAAGAAAAAAAAGAAAAAAAAAAGAAATAAATGAACACTTGTGTTGTGTTGAAAGAAAAATATATGTGGTGACTCTTAATATAATTGTGCTTAAAGAAGTATGGGGAAATAAAATCGTTGTGAAGGTGGAATTTGGCTATATTGAGTTTGAGGTTGAATATGAAGGTATATGTATTAAAGTGCTTAGGGAGGTGTAGTCACTCTTATATCCAAATGTATCCTACCCGTCCCGCAGCCTACATTACAACCAAATAAAGTCCTACTTGATCCTAGACTGAATGAGCTCGATTAGTAGAGTAGTACACTACGGGCAAGCCTATGGTGCATCTTTTGTGGCATATGAATATTATTTCTGAGAGCGAGTGAATTCTTTCTATCTTGAGTTCCTAAGTGTTCTTAAATTTTATTGTGTGTGGAACTAGCTCTTTGAGTTGGTGAGGGCACATGATTCACGAAGGAAAGGTAATGTTGTTGACCTCTATGTTAGAGTAGTGAGTGGATTGTGAATAAAGCATGGTATATGTGAGTTGACTATTGAGGCGAGGATGTCACGCCTCTGTGATTGAAATGTTCTAAAAAAAAACTCTTGGTATAACGTGTTAAGGGATTTGATTAATAAGTTGTGTACATGAGTGTAGTTTGATTGCTCGAGGACGAGCAAATGTTTAAGTGTGGGGTATTGATGCGTGACTAGAATTCATGGTTTAACACGTTATATGCCTTACATTTTTGTGCGTTAATGATAAAAATACACATTTTATGTGCATAACAGAGTCTATTTCATGTGTAGGTGGATTGGAGATGGAAGCCGAGTGAAATGGATGCAAATACGTCGAAAATACGCTCAAGAGGCGAAGAGGAGTGCACGCTATAGTCGGGAGTTTGAGCCTTAAGGCCAGGCATAGCCTGGCGTTATCCATGCGCCAGGGCCCAAACGCCAACCCTAGCCTGGCGTTACCCATGCGCCAGGGCCCAAACGCCAGCCCTAGCCTAGCGTTATCCAGGCGCCAGAGCCCAAACGCCTGGCCCCTGATCCGGTCATCGAGTTTTAAAGAGTTTTAAGTGTTTCCCGGTTGGAATAGAAGTCCCCTACACGTTTAGGGTGTATCCCAAACATATAAATAGACCCAAAAACACAACTTGAAGGAGAAGGAAGCGATTGAAGTGAAGAAAAACCTGTGGATTACTACTCGGTGAAGCAAACATTGATTTTTATAGCTTTTATTTATTATTTTGTAATTCAATTATGCAAGTTATTTTAGAATTGATTCTTATGAATATGAGTAGCTAATTTTCTTAATCTAGGGTTNTCATCAATTAGTTGTTCCTATTTAGTATGTATCTACTTGAGAGAAAGTGCATATTTAGGTAATTGTTTGAACAAAACCACTCCCAGAGTATAGACGAAAGTCATAACCGAGGGTTTAGAAGTTGGATTAGAAATAACGATGCTTCGGGTGCAATCTAAGTGAACTATAATGCAATCTAGCTAGCGAACTTGAGAGAGTGTGTCTAGTAAATTATCATAATTACTTGAGAGAGATTTATGGTAGATAGAGTGTTCATGATTGATAGAGACAACTAATCAAACTATAAGAAGTATCCGAGAAGGAAGTTCACCGACGGGGGAAACCATAACCTTAGACCTTTATCATAATTGTTTACAACACATTGTTAGTAATTGTTAGTTATTATTATTGTCAGTAGAATTAGTAAAACATCACCAATTTATATTAAAAAGTCTTGAGAGAATTGATTGAGTAAAAGTTGCGTATTCTAAAGACTTGGTTGATACGTTAACTCCCTGTGGGATCGACTGTGGGCATAATACCCCGGATTATATTTGCAACGCCCGCTTAGTCTTTTATTAGACATAGTTGAGCGTGATCAAGGTGACATGCTCGTTGGGATTGGTGGTTCCATTGTACTTAGAGATTTTCGTCATGCGGAATTTCTTCGGAATGGGCTTCAGAGTCGCACTTGGGGGGAACGACTTCTCACAAACTTCTTTGAGTCCATACCTTTTAAAATCGGCGGTACCCCCGATATTTGATCAACCCGGGAATTGTATGTCTTTACTTTCTTATCATTTTCTTCGATTTTCTTTTCTCCCGATTCAATTCGTCTAGTGAGCTCCTCGAGTATCTTCATTACGGCGGGGTCAATCCCCGATTCATTGGTATTCGATCTTTCTGGCACTGGCTCGGTTCTGTGGACGCCCTCCGGTTCGCCTCGACTAGGCGCTCGATGCTGGTTTTGTTGTTGTACTATAGCGGCTTGTTGAGCTTGTAGAATTTTTAGTATCACCTGGAGGCTGACTCCACTATCGCCCTGCGTACCTCGACCACCAGATCAGCCTTCCCTACGTATGCTTCCTTCGGGATCTGCGCCCAATTTTGTGTTTAAGGCGATATGCGAACTGACGTCGACCGGATTGGCAACTGGTGCTCCTTCGAGATCAGCCTGGGGCACTTCGACTCCTGGAGCAGCTACATTATCGTTTTTCCCATGAAATCCGAGGTTGTTATCACTATGTGTGGGTGCTGTTTAATGAGTTTGGCATGTTTTATCCTGAAAACAAAAATACTCACAAGAACAAGTGTAAAATAGTGTATGTGTTATCGAAATCAGTATTGAACAATTACTATTATCCTTAGCTCTACGGTGAGCGCCAAACTGTATACCCTAAAATTTGGATAACAATTAAACTTATATTGTGGTTTTAAGGATATGTGATTTCACTCAACACCAATTGATAAATATGAATATGCATAACATAATTGAATTGTAAATAAAGCAAACCAGTGTTCGAACAAAGCTTCAGCCCTCGAGTCAAAGTACTCTCGAACTGATAAGTATAAGAACAGTAGGAAAATAGAGTAAACTGATGAACAATAATGTAAGTGAGAAAGAGATGATTGTATTGCTATAATTTTTGTGAATAATGATGCCTTACAAACGATTAAAACTCCTCTTTATATAGCAGAGAAATTCTACTTATGGTATAACTCTAATTATAGAAGGAAATCACATAATTATCTAATTAACCGCTTATGATTTGATCCGTTTCGAGATTTACGCCATGATCTTCGACCAGTCACGAATATCTCGCTCTTCCGTTATTAAGCCATCTTCGATATTACTCGGTGTCTGTCTCTCTTGATTTTAATTTCTACCAACCTCGATCTCGAAAGAGACTTCGATCTCGAACTCGATGCCTCAGCTTCGTGATTTAGCCGAAACCGACCTTCGGCGCATTATTCCAGTCTCGATCAAATAGTAAAATCGGGTGGCCCCGATTTCAACCGTATGCACAAATATAGGAAAATTATATTTTCCTTTTCCTAAAAGAAAAACTAATTATAATAAATATGTTGCCCTTTGTTCAAAAAATAGGAGAACAAAATATGGTGAAATAATCAGAACAATACCTAACATTGGTTTGGCTCGATAGTTCTCGATCTTGATGCACTATAGTCAAACTCGATCGATTTTGCCTTGGTTCGGCTCAACCCAACTTAATACTGAAAAAGCTCGGTCTGATCTCGAGCTTGGCTTTACTCAATATTATAGCAAGCTTAGTTGGTATTCATTGGACTCCACGTCTAAACCTACATAGGTTATATGCTCTAACTCAATTTAGTAGTATTGAGACCACCGAATGTGGTGCAGTGGATGAAACTGTTCTTCCCTTGACCAGAGGTTTCGAGTTTGATCCCTGAGTATGAAAAAATTCTTGGTAACGAGGCCCTATGCGGCGCGAATCCGAACATAGTGGGGCTTCAATGCGAGTACTAGACACCGAGTGAAAAATCAATAAAAAAACATAGTAGTATTAAGCTTGGTAAATAAGGTCGCACAAAGTTATTTTATAGGCTTTTAGTAGGAAAATCGCTCTTCCATCTTTTCTTTTGGGCAGGTCAATCTCGCTCCTATTTATATATCTAATCTAATGCCCGGTGCCACTATTTTATCTTAGGAATTTAGCACAAAATAGGCAATCAGATTCACTGTTTATTTTTTCTAATCGGTATACATAGATTATACATTGATTATATATAGTTATACGCATATGATAGTATGATACATGAATTATTCACATATTATACGTCAGTAGAGTATTTTTAGTTTACACGATTAATTGAACGGCTATTTGGGTTAATTCTTCTTTATCTATCTTATAGGAAACTATTTCTTATTTTAATATAGTGTATCTCATATAAACTTACGATATCTTTCATTCAATATATAATTTTTTGCCTAGAGGAAAAGTCACCCATATTATGAGCCATATATAGTTAAATCTCTCCGTAACAACTACCTTTTATAATAATATATTATAATAATTATATTTATTTTGAAATTAATTTTTTATGTTATATTATAATATATGTTATTTATAATAATATTTCATTATAGCAGAAAAAATATCGGGACAAACAGAGTTGTTATAAAGAAGTTTAACATGTATGTACATTGAATTTGGCGAAAAAGAATTAGTCCAGTCTCACTCCTTGTCTTTAATATGAACAAATTAATTTAACTTAAATTGAACAGTTAGTTGGAATCTATTCACAAAACACAAATACAAGAATAAAAAGAAAAAGAAGAAAAGAAAAATCAAATAATTTGTCCCAAATATTATTATTCCTTCCTGCGTGTGAGGTGCGCTGTCTTATTTCTCCCTTTCCTCTGTCTTCAACAATAGTTAGCTCTCTGTTTCACAATTTTCCTCTCTGTACATCTCTTACCATTATTCCCTTCTCTCTCTCTAAAAACTATTCAAACATTTCTCTCTCTAAAAGCCATTCAACATTTCTCTCTCTTCACATCTCAGATCTGAATCAGGTTCGATCAATTAGATCTCTTTTATTTGTTATTTTGGATCAATTTTGTGAATTTCGATAATCAATTTTATGTTTTTTTAATGTGAATTTAGATCTATAATTTTAACTGTTAAATTGCATTATTGAGTTTTGTTCAGCTCCCTTGATCTCGATTGATTTTACAATTTCGCGATTTGATTCGTTATCGAAATGAAATGTAAATAGCGTGATTCTGTTATCACCTGAATTATTGATTTTTTAAAATATATTTGTTTTTTATTGCTGAGTTTATGATTTTACGCGAAATGGAACTGTTGAAAATCGTTGCAATTGTTAATTCCTGGAATTAAATGTAGACTAAACGAGCATTTGTATTACTGATTCCTGTCTAATTTGAGATTGAGGAGTAGTTGGCTGATTGATTGATTAATACTAAACATATTACTCCCTCTGTCCCATTTTATGTGGCTGTATTTGACTGGAGACAGAGTTTGAGAAAGAAAGAAAGACTTTTCGTGGGCAGAGTTATCCGGTACAAGGTGATTTCATCCCATTTGCCCTACCTTGGTAGGCAAAGTTACTCGTTAGCTGTGCTTGTGGAAGGCAGCAGGTACTTGATGCAATTAGTCGAGGTGTGCGAAGCTGGTCCGCACACAGCTGTCATAAAAAAGAAGAAGAAAGTCTTTTGAAATTTGTGGTAAACAAGAAGCCATAGACATATATGTAGTTATATATCATCTCATTAAGGGTAAAATGAAGATTTTCAGGTAAATTGTTTCTACATATATTTTGGGACAAACTAAAAAGGAAAATGTGCCACATAATTGAGACAGAGGGAGTAATACAAAACATATCAATACATAAGGGTTCGTTTGGACTTGTTTAGGCTGGGAAATGAAATCATTGAAGCTGTCCGGTGGTAGGATAAAGGGCCCGTGGGGATGTAATTGGTTTTATTCTGTTTCTGCAGATAACGTTTGAGGGGTGCGGAATTTACAGAGTATCGGGCTGCTAAGTATACAATATCATAATGAAGAAAGCATTTGATCAAACTGTGCGAGACATGTAAGTCTGCTAATTCAAATCCTACACTTTTCATAGTAACAGACATATCAATATCTCTGTCAGGCCAGTTATATATTTCATCTCTATCGCTGAACTTTGATTATGGATGGAGAAAATAGCATTTGATTGATCTTGTAGATGTTTAGTCTTTGATTTGTTAATTTGTTCAATTTGGATCTTTTTTTTTATATGTCATTTGTTGCTTTCACTCTTTGCTTGCAGCAAGAGAGAGGTGAATAAAAAGGTTCTTAAGGTCCCTTCAATAGAACAAAAAGTAAGTCTTATTTGATCATCTCTTTCTTATTCTTGTGTCCTTTTTGTCAGTACAATGCATTTTTAAATTCCTGTGGTACCACTAAAATGTTTTTTTAGAAAAATGTTAGAGACTTTATTTTACTTAGATCAATCTAGGCTAAGGATAAATCTACGCCATGTCGCCAACATAACCCCACTTTTGAAACACTTTGGTACGTGCACGTACGTTAATGTGATACCGTTGGTGATCATTGATTAAAATACTTCAAATCTTTGGTTGATGCTTGGGATTGCAACTAACTTCTTTGAAGGCGAGAGTGCAAAACCGACATGTCGAAGAGGTGCATTTTAATTCTGATCCTTTAAGCAACATCATAAGCTTCTCGAAATATAAAAGAAATTCATGGTGAATAACTGCAGTTAAGAGATGGTCAAATCCGTATTTCAATTATATAAAAATATGATATGAAAGAGATGTTCCAAGGTGAAGAACTGATATGGATAGTCCTGTTGGCCGCTCATACATACAGGCTTTGAGTTTGCTTTATTGATTCATGGAATAGAGGTTCTCTGAATTTTTTCTACGAAAGAGAACATAAGTAATTTAGAGGAAAAACTGCCTTCCCCTTGGATACTCCTATCATCCATGAGTTTTGATGGCCACACGAGAGACACACTTGCATTTCTGAGGAGGCATGTTGCCTGGAGCCGAGTGTCATGCCTTGATTCAAGTAGATCATGTTGTTTTCAAAGTGCTTGAACTTGTTCAAGTTACATACAAACATACCTAGTCACCTTAGCTAGCTCCACCTCCCCCTTTTTCTTGGTTTCTCGTGAGACGATTCTCTTTTATGTCGCTTTAGAAATGTAAATAGCTTTAACGGTACTAAAACCATTAGTGCTTGCTCTATTCTTGCCAAAAGTAAAAAAGATATGGCAATATCAAATCTGTTTTGGGTTCATGGAATACATACTGATATAATGATAAGATATAAGCAGAAGGAAAAGATCTTTTTTGTAATTTGTGTTTTCTGCAAAAATGATTCTTCCTTCTAGTTCCAGCTTTGGAAGCCGTTATAGCTGTTAGTGTTTACTCGCTTTTCTTACTTTTGTGGTATGACCTGTTATTCTACTGCTGATCCAAGGCCCCTGACAAGCCTAATTGTTTGCACAATTTTCCTTTGCTTGATCCAAGGTTCTAGACGCGACTAGCAATGAGCCCTGGGGTCCTCATGGATCACTTCTTGCAGATATTGCTCAGGCTACACGGAACTAGTAAGCTTAAGTCACTGATTTGAGTATTTCGGTTGTGTTATTTATATCCTTTTCTATATGTGAGATTCATTTTCAAAATTTTGCAGTCATGAGTACCAAATGATTATGTCTGTGATCTGGAAGCGTATCAATGATACTGGAAAAAATTGGCGGCATGTTTACAAGGTTTGTGCTGCTTGAATTTGTTTACTCTGTCTAGCCAAGTTGCACTTATAATGTCAGATCATATTTCCTGAATCTTTCATTATTCAAGGTTACCAACTGCCCTCTTTGTAAGATGAAGATACATACAACATGCTTTCTTTCTTTTAATGAATACTATATATAAAAGTGCTTCACTAAAAAACTATATCTAACGTTTGACGATGAATCTCAGGGTTTAACTGTTTTGGAATATTTGGTAGCCCATGGGTCTGAACGTGTCATTGATGACATACGGGAACATGCTTACCAAATATCTGTAAGTTTCTTCCTTCTTGTTAAATTTGTTACTCTTACGAGATTGCCAACTTGTGGAATCTGGGGAAAACAATTAAGTATTGTCTTAATCTTCTCTTTGCCCAGACGCTGTCCGATTTTCAATATATCGACTCCAGTGGGAGAGACCAGGGAAGCAATGTCAGAAAGAAATCTCAGAGCCTTGTGGTTCTTGTTAATGATAAGGAGAGAATTCAGGAAGTTCGCCAAAAGGCAGCTGCTAATAGGGACAAGTAAGTATAACTCACTCCAGTTGGTTCTGCTTCAGTCGTATCCATCTCTTCTGCTTCAGGTCATGTATATAGTTCTGCCACAAGTCACAACTATGAACTCTAAACTTCCCACTTCTCATTTCCCCCCTCCCTCCCTCTCCCCTCCCCCTATGCGGTGTTGTCAAATGGCTGCTTGAGATGTTATTAAGCCCTGTACTTGAGGTGCAGCTCAGGCTGGGAGCACGCTTAACAAAAACCTTCAAGAGGGGCTCATGATCGCCCTCTTGAAGTGCAGCAATAATAGATATCGCCCATCAAAATGATGTGTTAATTGTTAAGGAATCAGATTACACCAAAAGAATGTGGAATATGTGATTCCAAAAAGAGCCATCAAACCAATGAGAATGGGGATGTTATGGATGTATGGATCAGAAATTAGAATATTTGTATCTGAACGCTAATCTCTAAATCTGAACTAAAAATTTAGAAGTGTATCTTTGCTTTTAGAAGTGGTTTTAAACTTGATTTACATGCTTTACTATATGTTTAAGTATTTCCAATTCGCATATGCATATCATTGTTGTTTGCGTTTGTACTTTTGTCTCCTGTATAAAATCTTTTCTTCTTTTTTTTTCCGCTTAGGTGTGTGCTCTTTCATTGCATTTTTCTGCATAATGCTCCAGCAACCATATGTGCCTTTTGCCTTTTCGCCTTCGACAAGCCGTACCCCTCTCCCCTAGGATAAGTTAAAGCAAAATAAAAAAAGAGGAGTTGTTCTTCAGCCCCTTTATAAGCATTCTTTTAAACTTTTTAAAGACTATTTTTTACTTTATTTTTGCCTAGCATTATATCTTCACCAATGAGTTTTTTGCTTTTTGCCTTTGACAAACCTCATTAACCTTGTTGATTAAATATTGTTTCTGTACTTCAATTTACTGGCTACTGTACCAATGAGTGTCGTAGTTCAAGCGAGAATTGCCGTGGCATAAAAGAGTGTATGAGAATATCTGCATTTCCCGTGGTGTCTTAATCCAAACTAACTTATACTACCAAGATAAGATTTTGTTCTGCTATATTTGAGGGGAAACATCTGTCTAGTGTCTGCATGTTGTGTATGCTCAAGCATGTGAGTTTTTGTGAATAACTAATCCAAGCGAGCCATTATCAATACAATAAGATTTTTTCACATGCTACTTGCACATCCAGCTATCTGTACCCTATATATATCTATCTGTGGTGTCCTGTTTATTTATTGTGTTCTGGTGTACCCATTGAACGTTCGCCGGTCCCTAAACTTGCTTTGGAGAGAGTTGAATGATATTTCTGACAATATATGATTCTTGCTAGTTCTTGAATTTTCCTATCAGATATCATTAGCATCAATACTTCAAAAATGCATTTTCATTTGCAGCAAGTTTGTTTGCTATTAGGGAAGAAAAGAAATTCTGGGAGAGAGAGGAGGGGGGGGGGGGGGGGGGGGGGGGTGGATTTTCATAATGGTGGAAGTGTAAGAAAATCAACTTGTTGAATAGCTCAATTTCTAGTTACCTGGATTATTGACAGTACAAAAATTACAAAGATATTCATTTTGAAATGCTATCTTTAATTATTGAAAAGAATTAATTTCTTGTAGATACAATAAGATTAAAAAAATAAAGCTGTAGGTATGACTGTTCTAAAGCTACATGTATGACTATACTCTGATGACGACTATAGCCATATAATTTTTAATTTCATTGGTACCGTCTACAAAAGTAATGCCCTCTGACAAATTTTATCATCTTGATAGATTCCGCAACACGTCAACGGGTGGTATGTATCGCCCTGGTTCATATTCAGGTTCAGGAGGGTATGGTGACAGATTTGATGAAGATCGTTATGGAGGCAGAGATGAAGAAAGAAATGGTTATGGGAGGGAAAGGGAATACTACAAAGATGATGACAAATATGGCAGATATGGCGACTCAAACAGCCGTGATGGGGATCGCTATGGTAGAGATTATGATGAGCGCAACCGGGATGGATACAAGGATGATGATTATCGTGGAAGAAGTCGGAGCACAGATGATTTTAATTATGGATCAAGAAGTAGAAGTTCTGACAGGTACAAGGATCGTGGCAATGATGACGATGGTCAATATTCTTCTAGGTTTGTCTTCTCATCATTTTGTTTAAATAATAAGGGCACAGCTTTTGTAATTTAATATTAGTTAGATGATTCTAATAGATAAATGAATAAAATTTAGCAACTAGGTTCTGTTGCCAATACTCTGAATTTGATGTTAATCTATGCGCATTCATTAAATCTCTTCTCCTTGCCCATACTGCATTTCCTGAGCCGAGCATCTACTGGAAACAACCTATCTACCTTACACAAGGTAGGGGTAAGGTCTGCGTAAACTCTACCCTCCCAAAATCCCACTTGTGGGATCATACTGGGTATGTAGTAGTTGTGGCTGTTTTGCCCATAATGCATTAATTTAATCTTCATGACTGGTGCTAGAGCTGAGGATCGCTCTCAGGATGGATGGTGTTATTAGTGTGCCTTTTATTATAAGTATTGGTTTAATTAAGAAATGGTGTTATTTATTTGATAAGATTTAAATTTTCGATGCAACTGTTTACATAGGCCGCTTGAAAGGAGGTTTTCTGAACAAAACCTTAGTGCACCTCCTAGTTATGAGGAAGCTGTTGGAGCTTCACGCAGCCCAACACATAGTGAGAGGTAATAGTTGTGTAAAGGATACGTTTTGCCATTTGTTTCCTTGAAAATTTTATATTGATCTTTATTATTATTGTCAAAAGGGATGTAGAAACTTCTTCAGCATCTGCTCCCAAATCTTCTTCTCCTCATGCAAGTGCTAGTCCTAGCCCAGCTAATATGCCTTCTCCGGCACCAGCTACTGCTCCACCACCAGCTCCAGCAGCAGCTACTGCTTCACCACCAGCTCCAGCAGCAGCTCCTGCTCCACCACCAGAAAACAAGGTTGTTGAGAGTTTTGATGAATTTGATCCCCGTGCATCTTTTTCAGGTAAAACGACCCCCACTAAAGAACAATGACCAAGTTAGTGCTTAATGTTTTAAGTATATTACTGGCACTAAACATTTTCAAAATATTTGGTGGTGATGAGACTAGTTTCCTATTTTGTCTTTAGTAACTAGGCTTCCTTCAATGTGGTACTTTGAGAAAGTAACTTGCAGTGTATGTCTGTCTGTTAAAGATGTTTAATCGTGTAGCATGCTGCTTGCTTGATTAAATAAACAGTTGGGACCAATCAAACTCCAAAATTACGATTTTGTTACAAGTATTAGCAAATTCAGATGTGTTGAAAATTTATTTTGATAAAGGTGGGTGAAGTTGGGAAGTACGTGTTTGTTATAGAGGACAAATAAAATGCACAGGATGTTTTAAGACCTATGCTGTGTTGGTAAAGGTGTAATTTGCGTATTTTATATAACGTGGATGTGAACCGTTCCTTTCTCTTTTCTGTTAAACTAAAATAATCCCTCTTTGGCATCGCATAAAGAGAATTATTACAACATACATCTTTTAAGACCCACCTTTTCACTAATTTCTGTTCCTAAGAAATCAAAATCATGTGTGCTCTCTTCATATACTTGCACCTTTTATCTTCTCATCTTAATAAAGTGTCCAGTCAGTCAGTCTTTTACTTCAGTTCTGGCAGCACTAAAAGCATCTTATTTGAGGATGGTCACTGAAGAGCCTCAATGTGTCATCTATTGTTCAAAGACCAAAAAACGTTTGTGCTGGTTGGTGTATATAAACTAATTTCATAAGTACTGAGAACAAGAGTGTAAGGTATTACGAGTAATTTGATAAAAGATTTTCAGATTTCCTTAATATCACATTGCTGAAGCTGTGCTTATATCAATTGGGTTTTGAGCAATAAAAGAAGGAACACCATGGGTGACCTGCAAATTGTATATGGAAAAGGCCTTAAATCATGTTAACTGCAACTTTTTGTTCGCAATGTTAAAGGAAATGAATTATGGAGAAAAATGAATTGCATGGATAAAATGGTGCATATCCACAGCTAAATTTTCAGTCAGAAATTCCTAAATAGCGAAAATGACTTTTTCTAGCCCTTCTTATTCACCATTAAAATCAGAGGATAGAGGCTGCGTAAAGGGGTTAATAGTTGGCAGTAATTTTCTGCAGTAAATTGTGAAATCTCGGGTGCTATTTGCTGATGACACCTGCCAGTACTATGAAGCGAGTGAAATTCAAAATTAAATTAAGGGTAATTGAGAATTCCAAGCACTGAAATGAGGGTTTAATACACAAAGTGATGTATTAGTAGAGCTGAGGAGTCCCTTAATGTCACATTGGAACCTCATTATTTTTGTCTGCTGTGCGAATGCTGGTATCATATTGATTATGGGCTCCTTTTTGATTCCCAGGTGCTCAAATTGTTTTGTAAATGATTTGTTACTCTACCATTCTAATGCAAGTAATTTTTCACCTGTATGAGCAGCGGCCCCAGCTCCATCAAATGGTCCTGTGTCAACTACTTCTGCTGGCGAAATGGATTTACTTGGCGCCTTGTCTGAGCCGTTTTCCTCCAACTCATTAGCCCTTGTACCTGCAGCTTCGAGTGCCTCTGAGGTTAATCCTTCTGGGACCACTGGCACTGAGACCATGTTTGGGGAAGCATCATCAGGATCTAGCATCTCTAACCAGGTGGATAAACCAAAACCAGTGCAAGGGCATTTAATGAGTTAACCATATGTGTTGTATTGCACACATTTACGATTCTGCTGTTCTACAATTTACTTACTGAAGAGATACTTGCTTTTCTTGCAGATGTTTGAGGATCCTTTTGGTGATGGTCCTTTCAAGGCTATGACCTCGAATAGCATGCAAACTCATCTGCAAAACTCTACATCTTTCCATCCTAATTCAAATCAAAGCCCTGAGCTTCCTCAATCGGTCCCTCAGGGTGCTGAGCTCTCAAGGGCAACATATAGTCAATATACTCCAACTAATATGCAATATGCTCAGCAGGAGCTGTCCACCTCCAACCAGGAGATTGATATATTGGCTGACATTCTCCCACCATCTGGTCCTCCACCTCCTAGTGATCATGCAATCCCAAGTGTCCAACCTGCCACACAGGCAGGATTTGATTCTCATGGTGCGGCAACTACACAGCATACAGGTTATCTGGCACTTCCGGGCCCAGCTGCGCCTCCCACAGGTTTTGCAGCTCAACCTGGCCAACAGTCACCACATACCAGTTTTTCAAGTCAAGGACAAACCATGTCTCCAGTGGGCTTTTCTGGTCAAGCGAACAATTCTCCGCCTTTTGGAGGTTTTCCAGCTCAACCTGGTCAAGCATCACAGACTGGATTTGGAACCCAAGGTGGTCAACCTGCATCTCTTACTGGTTTCCACTCTGCAACAGGTTTCTATCCACAATCTGGTTTCGGGGGTCCTGGTGGCTCCTCTATGCAGAACAATGCAAATGCTGGAGGTTATAACACAGGATTAGGATCTACAGGTCCATTTGGTCCCCAAATGGGTCATACATCTGCTGGACAACCGTACCTTTCACAGCCAACTGCTGCATCGCACATGCCTTCACAAATGCCTCTTCAATATTCACAAACTCAAACAAGTAATGCCCTAGTACTAACACAAACTACTCCAGCTTCAACAGCTCCCATCAGCAGCACCCAACCAGCCAAAGACAAATTCGAGACGAAGTCTACTGTTTGGGCAGATACATTGAGCCGTGGACTGGTCAATTTGAACATTTCTGGATGTAGGTGTTTTCTTTTGGGATTATGCAAATTTCCTTTCTTTTTCCCTTGTTATGACATTGCAATTTTTGTTATGCAGCTAAAACAAATCCATTAGCTGATATTGGGGTTGATTTTGATGCTATTAATCGCAAGGAGAAAAGGATGGAGAAACCCAGTACAGCCCCCGTGATATCAACTATTAACATGGGCAAAGCAATGGGTTCAGGTTCCGGTGTTGGTCGTGCTGGTGCTGGTGCACTAAGGCCTCCTCCATCGCACCCAATGGTAGGTTCTGGTATGGGCATGGGCATGGGTGTGGGTGCTGGTGGCCCTGCAGGGGGACCTGGCATGGGAGCATATGGAGGAGTAAACCAGCCTTATGGCATGGGGATGAATAGACCTATGAACATGGGCATGGGAATGAACATGGGTCAAGGAGTTCAGATGCAACAGCCTACCGGATTTCCTCCTGGAGCTTCTATGCCGGGAGGTTACAATCCCCGGATGGGCATGGGTCCCTATGGCCAACACCCATATGGTGGAGGATACCAATAAACTTTGGCCCAATTCTGAAAGTAAGTAATGTTTAAAGATTTGCCTCATTTGTGCCATAGTATCCAGAATGTTTTCTGGTCTGTAAGCCTATTAAACTCACCCTCTGTTGTAGAGTTATTACTTTTTGGGTGCATGTAGTTTTCAAGGAAAACAGTTATATAGGGAGTATATGTTGATTCCTTCTTTTTGAGGGTTTTGCATTTGCATTACCATTTATCAGTCATTTGGGGTCAAAGATTGCCTCTTAGACCCCTCATACTGTTTTGCTGTTGTGCTTTGTATACACCCGAGGATCACCTGTCTCCGGTGTTCCTCTTTTTGCCACTCGATCCATATATACACGTGTAGATTTTTTTGGACTCGTGATTATTGAAATTGTACACCGAATTGCTTAACTCGTGAGAATAATGATCTTCTTTGTATCTCCTATTCGTTGGTTCTCTTTACGTATTCGTAAGCTATGCAAAGTTTTTTGGTTACCTTTCAACCTTTTATCTTGTTTTTCTGTTCGAAATGAACAATATCTTGAAAGGTCTTGTGGATTCAATTTCATTTTCTGAAAACAGTTGTAGACTCTTAATTTCACATGAAGTTGCTTAAACATATAATGCCAATAATATAAAAGAAAACCTAATCGAAAGCACACGGATAATTAAACGACTTAATTCCTTGATCTTTGTTATTACACGCTTTACCATTTGCTTCCGTTGCCTATTACCTGTTATTGCTATTATCTGATTATTGTTTCCTTTTCACTGTTCTTGAGGTGAGAGTCTACGGGAAACATGCTCTCTACCTTCTTAAGGTAGAGGTAAGGTCTGTGTATACATTACTCTTTCATTTGTGGGATCCCATTGGTGTTGTTATTGTTGTTGTAATTTAGAGCGGAAGAGGTAGCATAGTTTAACTTTTAAACATGCTATATATTTTGCTCAAACATCACGAAAGCATCATCGAAGTATATAAGTACGATCTAAAATTCGACAATTAGATGGGACTTTTTTTCCCTTTATAATTTGAAGAGTAGTAAGAGTTGGGTGGCTGGGAGAGGGTCGACCTAATTAATATTTAAATTTGATTAACGAGTAATTAGTTTACGTTGAACCCATAAGTCAAATTTGAATAAAGGACTTTTTTTACCCTCCAAGCACTAGCATTTAGAAAATTAAAGCTGTTTATCTTACTTAATTACTTGGGTCGAATTGTCACTCACCTCTTTCTTTCTTGTCTTTTTCTTCTTCTTTCCTCCCAAATGGTTTGACAAATCAGAAAAATGTTGATCAAGTTAAAAGAAAGTGATACTTATGCGACTAAAGTGAAAAATGTTAAACCTCAGAATTCTTGCTCTAATTATGTGGAAAGAAAATAATCCAATACACTTGTAATAAGTTTCCAATTAAAGTTAGTTATTTTAAGTTTGGCCTTGAGCTCTAATGGTTTAACTTGCTGATTAATTCTTTTCTCCACACTTTTCTTTGGTATTTTGAGTTACATTCCAAGTGTTTTAGGCCTAGTTAGGGGTAGGGGTAGGGGTGTACATGGATCAGGTTGGTTCAGTTTTTATCAAAATTAAACTAAACCAATTATATCAATTTACATTGGTTCGGTTTTGTCGGGGTTATAATATTTTTGGTTACAAGAATATTATTTCAGTTTTACTTTGTTAAAGTTATAGATAAATTTTTGATAAGTGACTATATGTTTAGTAAATATTGACAAACGTATGATCTATTAAAATATTCTAATGAGAGAATTTTTTTTAGTAATACATGATAGTTATTTTCTTTGTTGTCTAACAATAATTTTCGTTAATGTACGCTTTCTAGGTTAACACATGAGAGGATCCCAAATATTTCAATATTTTTTAAAGAAAATTCAATATAAAGTCTTAAAAATATATATAAAAATTATATATTTATATGTCGGTTTGATTCGATTTTTTTAACTCAATACCAAACCATGGCAAAATAAAACCTAGTCGAATTTCCGTATGGTGCGATTTTCCGGTTCGATTTGAACACCCCTAGTTAGGGTGTACAAAGAAAATTGATAAACCGCACCAAACCGATAATCGGAGTCAAACCGGAAAAAAAATCGATGTGGTTTGGTATTGAAAAATAAAATCCGACAATAATTGGTTTGGTTTGGTTTTAACTAAAAAAGGTCAAACCGAAATCGAACCAACCCGATAGTACATTTATATAATTTTTAAAAAAATATTTATGCATATAAATATTTATTGTAATGTAATTTATAAATATTTCTTAAACTTTTCACAGTTTTATCTTTTAACGTATTATTTCACGTTTAGACTTAACATTCTTGAATGGTAAATAAATTTATAGCCCATAAATGTAGTAACTCAAACAAAGTCCAAATCAATACTAATGCTAACAAAAGAAATTCAATTCAATACTAGGAATGATGATAATGTTGGATAATTATTTTAGTTTTACATTGATTTATAATGAAAATGCATAACTTAGTTTATCTTTTTCGTTAGTGCTTAGTTATGTAATTAATATTAGTACTTATTAGCTATACTTATTTTAGCATGACCTATATATTATTTTTAAATTATGTTAATTTTCATTATGGCTTATTAATTAGCAATATTTATTTTGTGTAATTTTATTATTTTGTCTTTGTTATTGAATATTTTAGTAATGCTATGACTTATCTCATATTATTGTGTTAGTTTCTTGGAAACACATTATATAATTGTATTTTACTAGGACTTAAGAAATATTTGGAGCACAAGTTACATATTTTATGAAATGGAGACTTTACCGGAAAAAATCCGAAAATCCGAGAAAAATCGATATTGAAAAACCCGATTTTGTTGGTTTAGTTTGGTTTATAAATTTAAAAACCCGACATCATTGATTTAGTTTGATAATTAAAAAATCCGAACAAACCCGGCCTATATACATCCTTAAGCATAATTATGATTTTTCTGTTACAAACATTACCCCTTCCATATGGAAAAAATCGCGTTTTGCCTTGGCTCTGAATGGATCTTCGATTTGATAGTAATTTTAAACCATAGTTAAAAATTCAGAAGTAAATTTAAATATTTTTTCTCGAAGAATTTAAACACGGAATCCATTAGTATGAGACGTTTTTTAACAACAATCCTATAAGGGATGACCACGTGTGTAACGGAAAGTAAAATTATATTGAAATATTTTGGATAGTACAAGAACAAGTTGGACTCTTTATGGATCTTAAGATCCAAATAAAAGGCACATTTACGAATTCTGATAAGAAAGTAACGAATAAATTAACAAAAAAAGAAAATATATAGTTAAACTAATGTAAATAAATGAACTTATGTCGGCCGGTAATACCAACAAACGATTATTTGTTATTTAAAAAAAAAAAATAGTTTCTTATATTTTACCTATGATTGCAGATTGCAAAAGTACTATGAGAAAAAGATTTAAGTTTAATACACTGGTAATTATCAATGCAATTAATTGACAAAAGCACGTTGTTACGCACCTTAATTAGCGATGACTAATAATAAATTATATTAATCTCGGTCTTATTTTTTACCAGCTTAAGTAAAGCAGGGGAAGAGATATTAATTACTTTGGCTAAGGAAGTCAAAGTTAGCTGTAATTATTTGTAAATGGTAAAACACCACATAATTCAATCTTATGGAATGTTTGCACTATCTTTTCTTGAAACTATCAACCTTCTATTTTTTTTGAAGAATTAACCCAAATAACTGTCCACTAAATCATTTAAATTAAAAATAATCAGTGAGAGTATAATATATGCATAATTTATGTATAAATATGTACAATCAATGTATAATGTATGTAGATGGCTAGAAAAAGTAAACAATAAATATGATCGGCTATTTGTGTAAAAGATCCCTATTTTTTTTAGGGTGATGCAAAGGTATAAGCTCACTACCCCAGTATCCTGTTCAGTAAGGCAGAACTAGAATGCCGGTAACAGATTCGATTGAACTAAGTAGCTTGATACTAAATAAATTTTGTATTTGTTTTAATAAATTTATTAAATATGTATAAATTATTAATGCAGTTGACTTAAAAATACTAATAATCCGAACTTATAAGCTTAAATCTTTGGTTTCGACTAGGGGTGTACATGAACCAGGTTGGTTTGGTCTTTATCAAAACTAAACCTAACCAACTATATCGGTTTGGATCGATTCGATTTTGATGGATTTTTTGAGTTTTTATTACTTAAATATTATTTCAATCTTACTTTGTTAAATTCTTATAAGTAAATATATGTTTAGTAAAAAGTTAGAAAAGTTGACAAACATATTATCTTATTAAATATTCTTATGGGAGAATTTACTTAGTAACACATGAGAGTTATTTCTTTAGTCGTCCGACAATAATTTTTCGTTGATGTACACTTTCAAGGTTAACCGAGTTTAGTAATTAAACCTAAAAATTAATATGTATACCTAAATAATAATAACAACTTCAAATTCGAATAAGATATAAGAATTTAATAGATCTTGACATATGAATATGGAAGAACAAAAAGATTGACATATTTAAGTAACACTTGATAAGATAGTGATCATACAACCCATTATTTAAAGTTAATAAATATGAAGCACTTCATATTTTATTAAATACTATATCCCGTAAAAGAAACCCAAATATTTCTAGACATTTTAAAAGAAAATTTTATATAAAATCTTAAAAGTACGTACATAAAAATTATATATTTATGTCGGTTTGGTTCAGGTTGTTTTACACAATACCAAATCATATCAAACCAAACTTAATTAGATTTTTTTAACTGATTTAATTTGACTTTTTGATTTGATGCAATTTTTCGATTTGATTTGTAAGCCTTAGTTTCGACTATGGTGTTTAGGCTTCCAAAATGCAAGACAAAGAAATCAAAACGGCAAGAGAGAGAAAGTATTCAAAAATTAGCACTGTATTTCCCTTAAACAAATAGATGACATGTGTTTCTGTACACATTCACATGTTTTGTTCTCATTATCTGGCTAGATAGTAAATGCCACTTGTTAAAGAAATGCAATGGACAACTCATATTACTTCCCAAGAGTGCATCTATAAATAATTTGGCAACTGAATCCCAAAGTCACGACCTTTGTTCTATAAGATTTGTTCAGCCACATTACAGTGAAATTTTCCGGCGAAGATGAGATTTCGAGGCAATGACAGTCCCGCCAAGGGTCGTCATTTGCCACGAATGTTAGTGACAATAGTATTGGCTATTGCTAATGTTATTTCAGCGGATCCTTATGTATATTCTTCTCCTTCATTGCCTTCACTTCCATTATCATATGCCTATAAATCACTGCCTCGTCCGTCGCCATCTCCACTTATCCCGTATGTGTATACATCTCAGCTTCTGCCTCCGCCTCCTCCGCCGCCTTCACCCCTAGCACCTTATGGTCCACGTCATCACTTGGTGGTCAAGGTTGTTGGAAAAGTCTATTGTTTAACATGCTACAATTGGAAATACCCAAAAACGTCTCATGGCAAGAAACACCTCAAAGGTACAATAATCTTGATTCCACACCCTCTAATTTCTTGTATTTTCTGTTTAGATTTTATCACTAATTCATTTAACTATATTTTCCTTTATAATCGCTTATGATTTATGTTGTTATTATTCTTTAGAGATTTGTCTTCTCGAGATGTGGATATTAGGATAAAACAACATTTTTTATGTTTTGAAAATGTGCATTAATAAGATTTTTGTCTCACATTCGCTAAAAATTAAAGCACAAAAATTTATCAAGGTACATGACAAGAAACACCTCAACAAAGATACAAAAACCACGATTCCACGCCCTCTAATATTTCTTTATTTTCTATTCATATTTCATCATTGATTTACTTAACTATATTTTCTTTTTCATCATTTTATTCTTTACGTTCTTGTTATTCGTTAGATGTGTCTTCTCGATATTTGGATTTTAGGATCCATTATTAGAATAAGCTTTTGTTCATATGAGAAGAGACAAAGACAATTGGGAAATGAGCTTTGGATCGTATTACGGACAGCTAGTTTTAATTATAAGTTAAATAGGAAAAACAAATTATCAAAGTACATGTATATACACTCAAACCTCTCTATAACAATCTCGTTTGTTCCGAATATATTTAGATGTTACAGCGAAGTGCTGTTATAGAGAACATATATTATAACATAACATAGAAATTGGTTTCGAAAAAACTTAGCTTTTATAGAGAAGTGTTGTTATATAGGGATGTTGTTATAGAGATGTCTGACTGTAATAATATCTGTTAACCATTCGATTGTTTAATGTTGATTAAAGTATTATTTCTTGTCCACATGGATTAGGTGTTGTGATTCAAGTGATTTGCAAGGTCGGTGACAAGAAAATTGTGAATTTTGGTAAATCTAAGATGAATGGCAAATTTAGCATAACTCTCAAAGGATTTGATTATCGCAAATATGGAGCAAAGGGTTGCAAAGTTAAAGTTCAAAAGGCACCAAAAGATTTAAAATGTAACATTCCAACAAATTTTCATTTGGGAATTAAGGGTGCTAATCTCAAAGTGAAATCAAAGACTAAATATGAAGTTGTACTCTATGCATTACCATTTGCGTATGCTCCTAAGATACCCTATAGGGTATGCAAGAAGCTCGAGCCTACACTTGCGCGCTATACTAGTTCAAATCTCCTCCAAATGTATGACGAACGTATGTTTATGAGTCATCTCCGCCTTCATCATCCACGTATGTTTACAACTCACCTTCTCCTCCAGCCTCCCATATCAACGGTACATAGGACTAAGTAATATATCAAATGAGTTCTTCAATTTTTGTGTCGTAATTTATTCTTGTACAGAGAATCTCCTCTTTTTTTAATCCATTTCATTTTTTCCTATTAGCTGTTATGACTTGTTTCATTGTACCTTTTGTGCCATGGCACCAAATCAATTAAAAGATTGTCTTTGTTGTTCGCTATATATGCATACATAGTAAAGTTACTGTCATGTGATTTTACAGGTTCGAGCCGTGAAAACAGTCTCTTACAGAAATGCAAGATAAGGATACATACGATAGACTCTTGTGGTTCGGCCCTTCCCCGGACCCCGCGTATAACGGGAGCTTAGTGAGCCGAGCTGCCCTTTTCAATATTATCACTCTCTTACTATTTTGGTTTAATTTCAATATTTTATACAGCATTAAAAACTTCTTTAAAAGAGATGGGACAGTATAGAAGCAAGTCAACTGAAGAAAATGAACTTAATTATGTCCGCTTAGCTTGTAATACTGACAATTAGGGCTGTGCATTATTTTGGTCAACCTGAAAATTCAAACCGGTCTGTGTTATTCGAATTGGATTTCGATTCTTTAATTTAATTATTTTGGATAACGGATCGGATATAGTTTGGCTCAATTTACATTCAAAGCGATCCGAAATTTGAAATTTATATTTTACATATAAAAGTGAGGGATGTTTTTTTTAAAATTCTAAGATTTCTTTGTTATTTCATTCACTATTTTTGCCTTTTTGATCACGCCCAACTATGCGTTATAAAAAGGATAAAGCGGTCGTTGCAAATATATTCCGGATATTAAGTCCAGAGTCGAATTCCACAGGGAATTAACCTATCAATTACTGCTATCAGATTCACACAATTCCACGTAATCAACTTCCAAAGATATTTAAATAACAAATGATTGGTTTTCTACTAACTATTACTTAATGAAACTATAGTAACTAAGAGCTAACTAAGAACGGGTTGTAAACAATAATGGAATGATCTAAGGTTATGATTTCCCCTATTGTTGGAATCCCTTCCCACTATGTTTGGTATAAATTTGCCTAAACTTCTCTATCGATCATGAGCACTCTGACTGCCGTAAATCTCTCCCGAGTAATTACGACAATATACTAGACATACTCTCCCGAGTTGCACTAGCTAGCTTTAATTACAGCTCACTTAGATCGCACCCAAGGTTTCGTTATCCCTAATCCCACCTTTAAACCCTTCGTTATTGATCCCTCATATATGTCGGGAGTGATGTTGTTCAATAACTACCTAATTATGCACTCTCTCCCGAGTAATACATACTAAATAGGCACAGCTAATTGAGGGCCCTTCAATTAACAACAACAAGCATATAGTTGAACAAATAGAGAGAAAACTATGGCAAATCTATATTAACATAACGAGAATTTCATCCTTCAATATAGGTTCCATCAAAACCCTAGATTATGAGTTTAGCTACTCATATTCATAGTGTGAGCATGTAATTTTTAACCTACTATATGTTCCTACAAAATTCAATAAATTAATTAATGATTATAAACTTTGTTGAATTTCAATGNAATCACATTTTTAACTAGAAATTTTAACCTTTAATTTACTCCGTAATTAAGATTTAAACTAGAGTTAATCAATATATTACTTGTGATCGGTTGAAATAAATAACAACAAAAATGTTGATTACTTGATACAATGTAGATTTAACGATGAATTCATTCATTTTTCCTAACAAAATTGTGAAATTTGTTCCTTAAATGATATGAGTATCAAATCAGATGTTATTACTTTTAATTAATTTATAATTAGAAAAAAACTAAGTTAGAATTAATCACTATATTTTTTTAATAAATGTTAGAATTAAAATAAGTTTAAAACCGGACCTGGGCCAAATTACCCAGGCCCAAAATCCCTTCTCCTTAAACACCAAATCCGGACCAGTCCAAATCCCCTACCCGGCCTGCCCCAGCTTAACCAAAACGACGTCATTTAAGCCAAGTTCAACCCCAGCCATTGATCTATCCTTGATCCAACGGCTGGGAACTGACCACCCTTTTAGTATTTAATTGCCCGAACCCCACCCCATACCCTCATTCATCTGAAACCCAACCCCAGACCTAAACCCTACCCGCCCCCATTTCCTTCATCTTTTTCGAGCTCTAACACCTAAACCCTAGCCGCCCCAGAATCCCACCGTCATCCGGCCACCGGACCTTCTCCAATCACCCCCAAACTTTCACCCTGTGATCCTCTTCTCCCCTTTAACCCCATCCCACCATCAGCTTCCCATAAAAACCACTCGAATTCCTTCGATTTCAGATCTAAGAAAGGCAGAAAACTTAGTTTCCTGTT